>PVJX010004411.1:0-95167 GCA_004027295.1 Dolichotis patagonum | reverse complement strand
ATGCACCAGGGTCTCTCTCCTTCGGGCTGCCAAAAGTCTGCCACACTCTCAGCCGCCCCCCAGAGAGGGAAGGAGCTCCTTGTTCTCCCAGCACCCCAAGTCAACCACACGGTGCAGGTCCCGAGGCGCCAGGGTCTCTCCCCTGTAGGCCCCCTAAAGTCCATCATACTCACCTGCTATTTCTTTCTGATGAATTGACCATTCCATTTCCAATGTTCTGAAATGGCCAACAGACCACAGAAAGAATTCTCTTTAGGCTCCTATTTGAAACCAGCAGCTACAGCGATCTGCTGGCCTTTCTTCAGGGCCACTCCAGCTACTTTAAAAGCTTTTTGTAACATAAAATTTACCAGACCAAACACCTCATCTCAGTTATCCATTTGGTGAGCAGAAATAATGGTACAAAAGGGGGTTAGGAAGGTGAACCCTTTTCAGCAAATGTCTCTTACATTTCATTCATGAAATAATATTCCCTCAGAGATAATATTGTTGATCATTTTGCCTTTTCACACTGCACATTCATAGTCAGTGATCTTTCAACCAGTTGGAGTCAAGGATGCCATTAGCCTTGTAGGATTTTGTCTT
Organism: Dolichotis patagonum; assembly: GCA_004027295.1. Lineage (NCBI taxonomy): Eukaryota > Metazoa > Chordata > Mammalia > Rodentia > Caviidae > Dolichotis > Dolichotis patagonum. The sequence goes on along the minus strand of PVJX010004411.1, from coordinate 94,582 downwards.
ACAAGTGGTTAAGTTGGATGCTTTCTTCCCCTTGACTCAGCATGTCCTGGTTCTACAGGTGTCTCAGTCCATTTCTAACTGCTGTAAGGAAATCCACAGACTGGGTAGTTTCCAAACCAAAAAAAAAATTATTTGTCACATTTCTGGAGGCTAAATCCAAAATCAAGGGGTCACCCCTGGTGAAGGTCTTCTTGTTGCAAGCGATTTTGCAGAAGGGCAAGAAAGCAGGCCCAAGACAAAAAGTCTGGCTAAATTCATCCTTTTTATCAGAAAACCATTCCCTTAATAACAGTGTTAATACATTCAGGAAGCAGAGGTCTCAGGACCTAATCACCTCTTAAGGTCGGTAATTAAATTTTAACCTGCGTTTTGGAGAGGGGGTTCAAACCGTAACAATGAGCTTGGAGTTAGAAAAATGGACACAACTTAAATATAGATGCTCATGGAGTTACAACCTGAACAATCCATCATCAATTGAAAATATTCTGAATTTCAAATGCATTCAATACACGTAAGCTACAGAACACCACAGCTTAGCAGCACAGTACAAGACACAGCTTCCGGAACAATACTGGTTGCTGTACCACCGCCGGCCACCACCATCCCCTGTAGCTGTAGGGCTGCCTAAGAGTGCAGCATCATGAGACACATCACTGCCCCAGGAAAAGATCAAAATTCAAAATTCAAAGTATGACTTCTATTAGGTGTATACTGCTTTTGCATCATCATGGAGTAAAAAAAAAAATCATAGTTTGAACCACAGTATGTCAAATATCATCTATCTGCCTACTTTTTAAAAATTACCTTTCAGAGACTTCTCTGAGCACAGTGAGAGTGTTTTGAAAATACCTTGCCATCAGGCATTGTTCTTGGTGGAATAAAATTGTGCTTGTAACAGTTCCCTTACCACACAAAGGAACTACTTTGGTAGAGTGTCCTGTATCTCTTGGGGGAGGGAAGGCAGTAATTAATTGTTTGAACCTACATCACCTTGAAGCCTATAATTCATACTGTCACGTGATCAGCACTACTTAATTGCACTGCTATGGGAACAGTACGTGCATGTGAGCGAAGCACAAAGGATAAATATTGAGCAGGAAAAGGAGAGGTGCAGGGCTTGACTCTCGCTAATTACCTTCTTAGCTGGGAGGAGCTGATAAATGGAAAAAGATGGGAGTGGGGATGCCCCCCAGAGGACAAAATCACTCCACATAGTTGAGAAACAAATCTAAATGATATGCTTACATTCTGTTTTTTGTGGGGAATTTCATTTTGGCAAAAGAAAAGGGAAATCATTAATTCTTTCTACATCTCTTTTATTCAGCATTTAATAGAAAAACGTCTCCCGGGATTTGGGCAAGCTCATCTTCCATATGTTTTCCCTTCAAAGGCCACTGAAGATACAGGAGAAGAGAGCCATTATCGTACTCCTCGAAGTGTTCTTTCAGAGGTAACTCCTCCCATCCATTAGTCATTCATTTCTTCAACAAATGTTAGCTGAGTCTCTGCCATGTGCTATTTGTGAGAAGAATAGTTGACGTAGGAAGTCCTTTTGCATTCTGGACTGAAAGAATGATAAGAGCAAATATCCTTTGATGATAAATTGTATGGTTTGTGTTACTCTACTGGTCAACTGGAAGCCCTTCTGAGTATTAGACACTGTACTGTCCTAGGCATGGTGGCTACAGCAATGAATCTTTCATTTCTCATGCCCTAAAAGCACACAGTATCACCAGCTGCCGCGTGATAATGCTACACAGAGCCACAAAATACTCCGGAAGTGTTAGAAATAGGAGAGCACTTTTCTCTCCACTGGAGTCAGGCAAGTCTTCAGAGACTAAATGGCATTTGGTGAATGCTCAATTAGGCTGAACTTCAGTGTATGTGAATGGCATAGCAACAACAAAAAAGCCTGACCATTATTGGTCTTGATGTCTGCACCGGTGCAGAGGTGGCTTCCAGGTTGGGAAGTTGTCTTTCAGTCAGGTCAACCCAGCATATACTATATATATATATATATATATATATATTAGACTAAGAAACAGGAAGTAGAGACAAGAAGACACAATGGGTGGGGAGGTGCGTTATGTTTTAAGCTGGGGGTTTTCTACGAGATGATGACATGTTCATTTAAAGAAATACTCTGGGATCAAATGTGGGATGGAAGTTCCAGTTTAAGTTTAAACAAGCTCTGTATCAATAGAGTTCTCAGAGTCTTTGGTATGTGATGCATTAGGAAGAGCTGAGTGGTATACAACACACAGTATCTATCTCCCAGGCTCATCTGACCACAGAAACTTCTTTCCTACCCCAAAGATTTTCATACTATTTCTCCCTGGGGAAGAATCTTTTATGATAGTCCAGCCAACCATCAGCTGTTATCGAGTATCAGTTATACGCCTGCATTTGCTAGATATTCTGTAGGATGCAGAGTCTAGGAAGGTAGGTTTGTGTTATTAAACTGCCTACTGATGAAACAAAAAGATAAGTAGCAATTTAGTCCAATAGGACACTTGTTTTAAGAGGATGGGGAACTGAAAAAAAATAGGGTTTGAACCTACCAGAAGTCTTGCTGGTTCAGTGTCAGGTAGGTAAGGGCGGTAGATAATTCCCTGAATGAAAACCACTGTTCATCCACCAGTAGATATACTTACTATTTCAGGGCCCAGAGCAATAACATAAGAAGGTGTCTGACTATTTGGCAAACTTATATCCTTCTGACTGTTCCTCTTGTCTTTAGTTGGATAATGTTATTGATTCCACCAAATCTGAGGAATCCATTGAACCTGGTAATGTTATGGATTCCAACGATTCTGGTTGTCCAGATGGCGTCTCTGAGGAAACTGAAACTGATTATATGTCCATGAAGTCCTTGTAAGTAAAACTGCCATTTTAAAGTTGGATCTTAGCTAATGTGGTCTTACAATTGCTATCAATTCATTTTTAATAGTTGAGAAATTGATACATAGTATTACCACAGGCATTATTCAGTGCAGGTTGAATATCCCTTATCCAAAGTGCTTAAAACCAGAAGTGTATCACATTTTGGAGTGTCTGTATACACACAACAAGATATCTTGGAGATGGAACTTAAGTCAATGAACATGAAATTCATTTTATGTTTCATGTACCCATTATACACATGGCCTGAAGATTATTTTTATATAATATTTTAATAATTTTGTGCATGAAACAAAGATTCATGGTGTGGAATTTTCCATGTGTAGCATCATACTGAAACTTATTTCATACTTTAGGCCATTTCAGTTTTCTGATTCTTGGGTAAGGAATGTTCAACTCATTTTGAGATCTCAAAATAAGAAAAACTGGCAATGGTTTTTCCATCCACAGAAAACCATTTGTGACACCTTCAGGACATTTTCTGTCTGGGGAAGTTGTTTCCTATTTTGCATTTATGTCTCTCACACTCTCACTCTAACTTCCAAATCCTGTAAGGAGTTATTTTGGTTCCATATCCATTTTTAGAAGGAAAGCTTGTTGGATTTGATTCTAATTGTGGCTGTGACCCTGATGGTTGGACATACTTCAAGACCTTGTTGCTTTATGCACGGCCGTTAGCTGCTTAAATCTGACACACACTGTGGAAAGTTGTAATTGGACAAGTTAAAAAAGGATTTGCTTTAACTTCTATACTCTAGGTTTGTCAAAGAGACACCGCTTGCGTCTGCTGATTGCCAAGGGGAATCCCAGACTTTTCCAGAGATCCAGGATGGGGAGTCTCACCTGCACGCTCAAGACTCAGGAAGCCAGTCACACCTTTCCCCCTCCAATACAGAAGAAGCACAAGCCGCAAATGACAAAACGGGGTCGGCCTCACTAACTGTCGTGAAACTGTCTGTTTTACTCAAGTAAAGCTCTAATTTCAACTTGATGGGCCCCAACAGCAATCTTCCTATTTTTACTTAGAATTCAAATTTTGAACCAGATCCTAAACATCTCCAAGTTGGCCAAGAATCTAACCAGTTAGTTTCTCCCTGACATTGACTAATGACCATAAGGCTAAAGACAGTGAACAACTGAGCTGGAGCAAAGCTTGGTCCACTGGGGTGACCCCTGTGCTGAAGATGGCAGTTTTTACTATTTTTATAAATTCTCCCTTGGCTAGTTTTTTCAGATCCTGGAACTTTGAATCCACACCAATCTGACTAATACATCACCTGAGTTTTACCATTAGCATAACTGTGGTCTTGCATGCTTCATGTGGCTTGGTTACAAGGATGTTTAGGTTGCTTTTTTGTTTTTGGGGGGGAGGTTCTGTACCGGGGATCGAACTCATGACCTCACACTTGCCAAGAAGGCACTTGTGCTGCTGAGCTAAACCTCCAGCACTAGACATTTAGGTTTTAAATGATGCCCCTATCATTTAATCAGACTATTGTAATTTTAACTCTTTTGCATGTCCTCTTCTATGGAATCATTTCTAGGAGAGAAATACACAAACTGACACGATGTTGATGGTTATATAAACAATTTAGTCCACTTCTGCCTTGCTTTCCAGCCATCCACTTCCACAGCCCAAGAGGGATGAGGAAAGACATTAATGAGTAATTTTTAGGAGCTTAATTTCATATTTCTTTCTAAATGTTTTAAACAATCTTTAACTGGAAAATATCATCTCAGAAATAGGAGGCCAAAATCTACTCAGAAAGACAGTTCAGAGACAGGGACAGTTGCCTGATGTGACTTTTACAAATGTTTTCTCTCTCAGTAACATCCCTGATGAAAGCCATGTGGAGAGCCTGAATGTGTTCCTTTCTCCTCCTGATGTCATAAACTATCTTGCTCTCATAGAAGCCGCAGGGCGGATATGGTATGTGCGAAATGTGACTCTTTAGGACCGTACATGAAATCAAAAGATAAGCAGAAGACAACTGTATTTTGAAACACTGTATTTGACAAAAATGATTGGGGACTCGGATTGTTGTCTTTGAGGCCAAAGAAGAGAACAGATGTGCAGAGTCAGCTGGGAGGTGGGTGTAAGCAGATTCCAAGGTTCAAGAAGTGGCACATTTCTAATTTCTCAAAGGTAAGAGAGAGTGGGTAGGAGCACATACATCCAAGGGCATTATGTACTCCCCAGTAGATATTTCATGAATGAGGTTAACAAGAGCCAATGGTCAAAACGAAAAAAAGCTGATCAGGACACAAGACTTTTAGACACCACCTAAAAGAACCTCTGGGCCAGGACTCAGACATAAAAGGCTGTGTGCCAGAGAATTTTCTTAACACAATCACTGTTTATTTGATTCTAAATAGTTTTCTTTTTTATCCAGCACTAGGAATTGAATCCAGGGGTGCTCTACCACTGAGTTACATTTCCAACCCTTTTTAGTTATTATTTTGAGACAAAGTCTTTCTAAATTGTACAGTTCAGCATTGAACTTGCAATCCCCCTGCGTCAGTCTCAAGTTGGCTTCCTATCATGGGGTTGTTTTTTTTTTGGTACTGGGAATCAAACTCAGGACCTCGTACTTGCCAGGCAGGCTCTATGCCACTGAGCTATGAGCATATTGCGACTATGCCAATGAGCCCGAATCTCATTTGATGTTCTTTTAAAGACCATAATTCATTTTAATGGGAAGAGTGCATGTTTAGAACAAAACATCTTTTAATGTAAAATAAATGCTACACATTCATTATCTTCTAAATTCTAAGTGGGCAGGAATCATAAACTTTCATTTTTCCAAATCTTCTACAACCAAAGCCTCCATTAATACTTCACCAGATTGCAGACTTCTGTGTGACTAAGATTGCTCACAAACTCATTCATTCATTCACTCATTCATGGTGTAATTTTGTGAGCTTCCTTGCAGTAAACATATATTGAGAATCTCCTATTTACTTGTAGTTATAAAAAGTTAAAAATAAACAAGCAAAACGGCAGAACCATATTGCCAAGTACACATCTGGTGTCTGGTGAAAAGATGGCCTCATAAACAAGTAAACATAAAATGCATTTTACTTGAAAATATGACAAGTAAGTTACCTAGAAATAGACACACAGTAGAAGTCCATGGGCAGAAGAGATTCATTATAGCACAGGAAGTAGAATGTAGGGTTTTTCAAAGGAGTAGGTTTTGGAGGAAAAGTTAGGCTGTAACGGCAGTGACAGAGAAAATGTTACTCCACATGGAAAGGAAAAGTCTACTTTAGATGTGGTGCAACCCAGCTTAGAGGAAAAAGTCCCTGCAGGCCCCAGCCCTATCCTGGTCTCCCTATGAGTTCTCTTTCTCACTCAGGTACTGAGTGTTGTGTTTCTACTGCAGTGTGGCTCAGTGGGAAGGGCCTCCAGAGCTGGGATGCTTATTTTGCCATGGAGATCATATTTTGGCCGTGAATGGGATAAGGCCTCAGAACCTGGAAGAAGTATCACTATTTCTTACCCGTTCTATACAGAAGGAGGTGAGTCTTACTGACCAAGGTAAACCAGTACCAGCAGAAGCAAGATCCAGGTCTTAGAGTGAGTCTTCTGAAAGGTGATCAGAATCAAATGAAATTTTTCTCTTTCATATAAAGTAGTATTTGGCAGGAACACTGGTTTAGAGACTAGGTACTGAGTTCAGGACCTCAGGAGGAGCTCACTGTGGCAAAAGAACTTGTGTGGAATCAGTTTTCTCATGGATTGCACAAATGATGTTTTTAATCAGCTTTTGTCTGTTTTCTGTAATTCTTTAAGATTAGGATAATGATAGTGCCAGTTGTTGGAAAATTAAAGAATACGTTCTAATATGCTTGCTACAGTGACGGGCACAAATAAGGAGTGCAATCTAGTCACAATTGTTTTTACCTCTACTGTAGTTGGCCATGAAATGTTGGACAGACTCACCTGTCTTAAGCTTTAGTTTCTTCATCTCAGAAGTCAACATCATCTTATGCTCCTCATGAGCTTATTATAAGAATTAAACAACCACATTCTCCATATGCATATTGTCAAAGGATTGACCTAGTTTTTTTAGTTTTAATTTTTATTAAAAGCTTAGAGCACATAATCATTACATTCATCATGGGGAGTTCATGCATGTACACAACACATTCTTTTTACATGCTCTTCCCTGGGCTAGCTTATTTTTAAATGGACTTGTCCATTAATATATTCTTCATATAACTCATTCCTTCCTGGATCACTTTTATTTCTAAGTAGCCTTATGACCTTGGGAAAGTCATCTTCTCTGGGTTTGAGTTTCTTCTAAAGGAAGGGGTTTTCAAACTGTACTTATTGGCCTGTGGGATGAGTAGGAAGAGAGGAGTGGGATAGTATGCCGGGGCTCCAGTAAGAAAAGTTCACATTTATTGTTTCTCTTTTATAAACCAGGTGAGTCTAACTAACATATTGTCCTGTTAGCTCTCCTTGAAACCATAGTTCCCTGACTTGAAATTTCTGGAAACAATACCAGATCATTTTTCTTCCACCTCTGAGAATTTATGATTATGTACCACAAGTATATTAAAGAATATCTTATCTCTTCTACATTGCACATACCTTACAGGTTAGACAAATTGTAGTATACCACTATCTAAATCAATAAAACCAGTAAGGTTGAGCAAGTTTTCTAAGACATATAAGTAGTTAATGGCAGAGCAAGGACACATTCATTCATTTATTCATCTACCCACTATTTATTGAGCATCCACTATATATGTGATATTGTATTATGCTCTAAGGATAAAAATGACCCCAGTTTGAGCCTTAGGAGCTCATAGATTAGTGGATAAAAATAAGCATGGTTTTTTTTCTTGTAATACAATGAGTCTGAGACATATGAAGAAGGGTGGAGTAAATGTACTTGAGGGAGATCAGAAAGATATCTCAGAGGAGTTGATATTTGTCTTGGTAGTTGAAGGCTAGATACATGTTTGTGTAGTGGAAAAGAGATAGTTTTCAGGCACCAATCCAATGCTTTGGTAACTGTAGTACATTGCCTCTGCCAGAAATCCACAGTGGGCTCTCTCATTCACTTTCATTGTCTCTGGAAGACAATACCCAACACTCACAATTTAAAGGAGAGGTTTATTTTGGCTCACATTTTCATTCCATAGTTGGTTGGCTGCAAGGCAGAAATATCATGTCGGAGGGGCCCAGGGAAGAAATAGCTTTATGGCAGCAAAGAAGCAGAGAACAAAGGAAAGAGCCAGGAAGAGAGATCAACCTTCCAGGTCATACGCAGTAACCTACTTCTTCTAGCTGATCTCATCTCATGCCAGCACATCCAGCCACTAATATGGGTAGTTGATGAATCTACCATTAAGTACAGCACCCCAGGATCCAACCACCCTTCAAAAGTCCCGTCTCTGAGCACATGACATTTCTTGGGGACATTTCAGATCCAAACCACAATATTCTGACCTTGGCTCCCGAAAGACTCCCATGCAGCTCATTCTGCAAAATGCATTTAGTCTACTTATTAGAGTCACCAAAATGATAACAGTCCCAGCATTGGTAAAATACAAGTCCAAACTCTTTTCTGAGACTCAAAGCAGACTCTTAGCTGTAAGATCCTGTAAAAATATTTAAAAAGAAAGTTAAAAATTGCCAGCATACAATGGCACAGAGTGAACATTCTCATTCCAAAATGGAGAAACAGAGAAAAGAATGAGGCTAAAGGAAGACCAAAGTCCAGTAGGGCAAAGAAACCCAATAATTCTGTGTCCAGTAGCTGAGGGAAGTTTTGGCAAGATGTGAACTCCAAAGGGCTTCAATGGCTCCATTAATGGTTGTGGTCCTTATGGCCTGTCTTTTAGGGCAGCTTTGTTCACTGCCATTGAATTCTCTTCCTGGAGCCTCCACTGCTTCACTATCCCAGCTTCACTCACTTCAGAGGCACAGTACATGATCTCCTAAGCTTCCTTCTGAAATCTAGGTAGAAGCCTCCCTGACCCCACAACTCTTGCACTCTGCAAGCCCATAAAACCAGCACCACTTGGATGATACCAATGTTTGCTGCCAACTCAAGCTGTATCTAGACCTTCTTGGATTGTGGCCTGCAGAGGCCTTCAAGTGCCTGAATTGCTGAGTACTGTGAACTGAGTCTTGGAAACCAATTCCCTAGGTATCTCTGCTGTAGCAGAGTGCATTAAGGGTCTCTTCTCAAAACAAAGTGTTTCACTTTTGCACACTTGAGCCTTCAAAGGGCTTGGGCTTGTTGATTTTTGAGATATTCTTAAGATATGTTTCTTAACATCTTGCCTCAAAGTACCTGGCTTCTATTAAATGTTAATCATTTTAGCAAGCAAGTTCTCATCTGCAGGCCTTCCTTTCTGGGGAAACTTCCTTTCTAGGAGAACTACTTAGATTTTCTAAGTTTAAAAATTTTTCAAGTGGACTTTTTGCTGCTGATTTTCAGTTAAAACTGGCTAAAACCCTCCAACAGTACCCAGGCCACTGTTTGAATTTTGACCTGCCTTGAATTTTCTTCCACTTTATTAATTAGTCTTCTGCCTTAATCTCAGCCCACAAAGTCACAGGACATGAACAAAACATAGACAAATTTTCTGCTAGATCATAATACACAAGGCCTGGAGTTGAACTGCCAAAGGAGCGTTTTTTCCTAACTGAAACCTCCTGAACCTGGTGTTTATCATCTGCATTTCTATCAGCATTCTGGAGCTTCTTTAATCTATTTTTCCAAACTTTTCCAAACTCCTCCCATGAACCAGTCTAAAGGTTTCTAAACCACACAGTCAGGTAGTCACAAAAATGACCCCACTTCTGGTACCAGAACCTGTCTTAGTCAGTTTCCTCATCACTAGGACATAATACCTAACACCCACAGCTTAAAAGAGGAGTGGTTTATTTTGGCTCATGTATTCAGTCTCTGGTTGACTAGCACTAAGGCAGAAACAGCATGGCAGCTGGGCATACCAGAAATAACAGTCCTCATGTTACATCAAACAAGAAGCAAAGAATGAAGGAAAGAGCCTGCAAGATCATGCCCCCAGTAACGCACCTCCTTTAACTGACCCCACCTCCTAACAGCACATTCAGTCATTGAATTCACCAGTAATTTGAATTCACTAGTGACTACAGTGCTCCATGATCCAACCACACTCCACCTCTAAGTGCAAGAGAGTCTTGAGGGACATTCCAGATCCAAACCTCAACAGGGGCCACGTGGTGAAGAGAACCCCCATACCCTTTGAAAATTAAACAAACAATATTCTGACTCAAAAATCCAGGCACTGGTTAAAAGACCAAGAAAAGAGTTTTGGGCTGAGAGCAGATCTCACAATTCTACCAAGTATCACTGTCTCTCTCTTCTCATGTTTGCCTTTCTATAATGGGGAGTCACTTGCACAGGCAGAGGACATCAGAATTTCTCATGTGCTCATTCTGTCTCCCTCTTTCTGTTTGATAATGGCTTCTAGATGCTATTGAGAACTCTAGAGTGCCCACCAACATGATTATCTGGAAGATCAGAAGATTCTTCTTTCCCTTCATTCCTGACTTGTTTCTTTTATGTAAAGATGGATATTTCCTTTTTAAATCCAAATACCTAGTGCCTGGAAGGAAAAAGATTGTTGGAAAAGGGAGATGTGGCCCCAAAGGAGGAAGAACAATGGCCCCTAATGTTTTAAAGCACATGGGCCAATCAGGTCTACTTTTTTTCCTGTTAGGACATAGTTCAGAGAGATGGGAGATTGGAGTGGGGACTGGATAAGGACAGAAAGGGAGAGAATGCAGGATGGTTTTTAAAGGCAAGATAGGCAATGTGTGTGGAGTGGAATAGGAGGATTCACTAGACTGTGGGAGAAATTCACTGAACTTTGATTTCTTCCCAGTTTTGTCTGGGTCTGGTTGCTTCTAATGATCTTAATTTGATTCACTGGTCTCAAGGGACCTTTTAAATTCTTGGTGCTACACGACCCCTCTGGGTATTATTGATGCTCTCTGGAATCTACTCTAGAGGCTCAGGCTATTAAATGGATGCCAGAAAATAAAAAAAATCCATCTTCCACCAGAATATAAAAGTCATTAGATCATTGCCAGTTTCCTTTGGCCCATTGCAGTGCATCTCAGGATTTTCTTCAAAATCCACTTTAGTGGTGTGAAGGACAGACTGAGAACCAAGAATCCTAAAAATAATCTTCACTAATTTTATTTTATTTTTTCTTTCTTGTGTTTTAGAAAGTAAAACTCACCATAGGCCGGATCCAAAATTCAAAGAAATTCCATGCTATGTCCTGCACTTGCTCCTTAAGAAATCAAGGAGATGCACCTCTTCAAAAGGATAAGTCTGCACTGAGGAAGACACTAAAGAGGAGTCCAGCAATGAAGAAGGGCCAGCGTAAGGGAGCTGGAGAGTAGCCTGCTGTGGGCCCACTGTAGCAGAAAGAGGACAGAGCCTTGATGTGCCCTGGCCTCTGCTCGTCACAGACTTGTGATATAAGAGGAGCTCACACACCTGTCTTAATCATGGTATCTGCATCTTAACAATGGGCTAACTCTCCTGTCTCTGGCTATTGCATCAGGGATGCTAATAAGGTCAAATGGAATAGTGACTAGGGGTCACAGTGAAGATGGAAGGCCTTATTCTCAGAGACTTTGTCCCAAACAGCACAGATACAGACTGGATAAGTCCTTCATCTCACTAACACACACTGTGTATTCTGTGAGGTCATGGCCCACATTTCTTTGTTAAGGAACAAAATAGTTGGAAACCCTTTTCCCACGAATGTAAGTTACCCCAGAGAGATGTGAGACCTCTAGCCTGCCCAAACACCTCCTGTAACTATTTGACCCCTGAATCTAGAATGTAAGGGCAAGCTAGCCTCTTGGATTTAATACATCTCTTTTCTTAAGGACCTAATAACTTTAGAAACTGAAGCAGTTGTAGGATTTAAATCCTTGTTTCACAAATCAGAAGAGAACTACTTAGCTCTTCTAAGTTTGAATATTCTTAGTTTATTGATGCATGAATAAATTGACCCTGGAAGGCCAAAGGAATCAAATAGTTTTTCATACATAGGAAACCAAAGGCAAATCGCTAAAGAGCTAATCAAATTTTGGAGAGTTAGAGCAAAAGGGGCCTTGGAGAGGATGTCTTACTCGGTTGTTATTTCACATGGAAGAAATCAAGGCCTCAAATGGTGAATGATGTGCCCTCTTCACAGTTCCAGGTTTCATAACTGTTTAATAGCAGAGCCAAGAATCTAAAATCAGCTCTGGAAAGCAACTGTCCCAACCTTCAACTTAGATTAGAAGAGATCTTCAGCACTCATGAGAGCCATTCAAACACATTTCATCTTCTGTTGTCCAGAAAGGATAAACCATTCTCATTTACATGCCATATGTGACCTACTATTTCTACTTCTAGAAATGTGCCCTAGAGAAACACACAACACACAGTGATATCTGTAAAAACCAAGCATTGTTTTTAGCACACCTTAGCATTGTTTGCAATAATGAAGAAGTCATTTGGGGGTTATTTAATTATTATTTCACAGAATTGAACAGGGAAGATGTTAAAAAGTTTGGCATATGCAGTTATGAGTAATGTATATCATATGCTAAGAATGAAAGATGCAAACTGCAATATAGTAGGTGTAGTAAGGATTCATCTTTGTAAAAATAAATTTTGGAGGTTTGTGTAGATATGCATATAAAATCTCCCCTGCTCTAGTTAGGAGTGAGGCACCTACCTCCTGGGGAGGTTGTAAGGGTCCAGTTTGGTACATTTCCCTCCTCCTAAACACTGCATCAAGTGTTGTATTGCTGCCTCTGCCATGCCTTTTTGTCTTTTTTAAAGTTAAGAGTAACCTACATTCAGTTGTCAGTGAGAATTATTCAGAGAAGTATGATCAGGATTTGTCCTGGGAAAGAAGCATTTTGGTAATGTTTGAATTTGAATTTTCTTTTTATCATGAGCATATGTTGCTTTTGAAATGAAAAAAAGTATGCAAATGTGGAAAAGAAATAAATATACATGTGTGTATTTAGTGAACCCTCACCAGTGAGAAACCAAGCTACCTCAGTAAAGGAAATAAAAAACCATGAAGGTAAAAATCACCTGGCAACCAACAATGTGGATAAACATAGGGCTCTGAAGCCCAGAGATCTTTTCTTTAGTTTACTCAGAAAGATTTCCTGCAGTTCCAACAAAAGCTAAGATGAAATAAAGAAACAAACCTTAGCCGCCAAGTCCCTTCGTTCCCATTGCAGCAAGAAGCCTGAGGACTAAAGGCTTCAGCATCCGCCTGGCTCACAGAAGTGATGGGACCAGAACACAGAACTCAGCGATGGGTTTTAGCTCAGTGGCTCAAGCACTTGCCTGGTAAGTGTGAGGTCATGAATTCAATCCCTGGTACCAAAAAACAAACAACCCCCCCCCAAAGCCCCACAGAACTCCTGGCCATTCCCAACACAGCTTGGGGAGGGCAGCCAGCCTGTTCCTCACCGTCTCCACTCCCAGGAAAATCATACAGGAGGCTTTTATTAAGACCCTGCTCTAGGGGCTTCTCCCACACAAGAGGTTTGTTCTCAAAGGGATATCTCAGGGCAGATTCTAAAAGCACAGTACAGTGGGGCCCAGGGTCTGAATTCTAATAATGTTCCCAGGGAATCCAAATGCTGGTTGACCAAGGACACACGTTTTGGTGGAACATCATGGTGGGGCAGAACGAAGGTTAGTGCCCTGAGAGGACACAAAGCATGAAGTGCACACAAGGGCATTCTTGGGGGGTGATGACCCAGTTTTCAACAGTCCTGAGGGAAGCTAGTGACCACCACTCCCTACGCAGACCCCCAGTCCTGAAGGGAGCAGACTGGTGTTCATTGTTGCTGTCTGCTACATGGTGCCGAAGAAAGCTGGCTTTCTGACTGGGTATGGCCATGTGCTATTGGGCAATTGAGGAACCTGCAGTTTTATCACTTCTGCTGTTGTTTCTCAGGGTCCAGTTCCTCACTGTTTCCCCTTCCCAGAGCTGAGACTTTTCAATAGGCCCGAATCTAGGTTCTTTCTCTCTCCCAACAGTAGTAGTGCCTCAAAGAGAGCTCCTGGCCTACCTGGTGCCAAACATTGGGAACCAAAGCAGTTGTCCCAGAGCCCAGCTTTTAGGGGCCTCTTCAGTTGCACAGCTAAGATTACTGTAAGATGTACTGCTCAGAGGCAAGAGAGTTCCCCAACCCAGGATTGAAAAAAGGCCTCGTAGCCTTTTCAGCAGAGTGAAGAGGATGAGATAAACCCTCACCCCTCTCTGCTACCCACAACACATGCAGAGCCAGCCTCAGTATGAACACTATCGGTGACTCTCCCCTGCCAAAGCTGCCCTGGATGTTCATCCAAATCCGATTCCAAGTAGATGACCATGGACTACACACCGCAGAAAGATTAGCCCAAATGTCCCAGGAGGGATGGTCCTCCTCTGGGCCTATTCCTGGAAGAAATAAGGGGATGAGAATGGACTTTCTTGGCCTGAATGTGATGTCCTCTGCAGTCTTGCTGGAGGAGATGCCAGAGCTCAGGAACATGGAGAGATGGCTGGGCTTCCCTAGCTCCATACCATCCTGTGGCTTCCAGGCCAACACTTTTCTGTGTTTTCAAGGCTTTTCAGCAGGGTGTTTGGAGGTTCCATCTATCTGTCCTGTTCCTGTTTCCTAGCAGGTTCCTGTGTCTCCCGGACAGGCCTCAGAGAGAGTCTGTAGGTGTCTGCTGTGTTCTCTCTGCTGAAGATGCAGACTATTCAGGGTGAAGTTTAAAAAAGCAGCTGGTAAGCTGTAAGACATGGAATGAATACACAGGGAGGGCCAAGTACATCCATCCTTATTTTGACACTTTCAGCATGCACGCCAGGGGGCACTGTAGAGGCAGAGAGTGAACTTCCACGTTTACATGTATGTACATAGGTGTACATACATGTATATCAGAGGCTGGTAAAAGGACAATGGGAGACTGTTATTCTTTAGTAAACTGAGAAGCTGGAGAACCGCAATGATCTGCCCCACCTGCTTCTCTTCAGACCATGTGCCAAGTGACTTTCCCTTGGGACGATAAGAATTTAAAGTATCATAAACAGGCCCAAAGGGAGAAGGCTTTCAGATTCAGCTGTATTAAATCAAGGTTCTTTGTCAACTTGGACTTGTGGATATGCAAGAAATGTGTTTTATGGAGAAAGCTCTTTAAAATGTCTAGGTTAATAAAATATGTGTTCAGAGATCATCAGTTTGACAGGCTCTGAGGGTCTTTCTCCAAATCAACTCTGGCCAGATGGTTTGGGAAGCCACATTTTTAAGCAAATCTCACAGCACTGGTGGCTTTCGTTGCCCTGTCATGGCTGTCTTGAAGTCTTGACTTGATTCAGAAGGTTTACCTTTGATGGTCATTTTGACTTTTTGGAAGAGCCAGAGTTGGCCAGACCTGGTAAACAAGATAGATGAGGACACACTGGAATGTTTTTATGAGTCTGCCTTTCTATTGGATAGCATTTGGCAGCACCATTTACTATATTTTTGATCATGCCTCATAAAAACACTCATGACAGAGGACTTCCAGACCTGCTTCAGGAAGTGGCAAGAGCAATAGGATAAGTGTGTTTGAAGGGAGGGGAAATATTTTGAAGGTGGTTAAAGGCTATATGTCTTTTACTGTAATTTGGGGGGGGGTACCAGACAGGCGCTTATGCCACTGAGCTAAATCCTCAGCCCATGTAATAACTCTTTTAATTAAGTATTCACTGTTGAAATATTTACCGCACCTGACCACTGCACTCACCAACATAGGTTGAATATCGTCTATCTGAAATCCATGGAGCCAGAAATGTTTCAGATTTCAGATTAAGAGGAGCATTTGGGAATATTTGAACACGCATAATGAGATATCTGAGGGATGGGACAGAACTTCTAACATGAAATTCAATTGTGTTGCATATACACCTTATCAACATAGCCACAGGTTAATTTTACATTTGTAATAATTTCATGCATGAAATGAAACAACATTTCATGGTGTAGAATGTCTGATTTGTGGCTTCATTTCAGCACTTGAAAACTTTCGTATTATGGAGCATTTAAGATTTTGCATTTTCAAATTAGGGATGCTCAACTTCTGCTTCCTAAGGAGGAGTGAGCTGTGGAAAACTACTTTTCTCTACGCCAGAGAATTCTGGACTGCTTTTGTTTATGCCACGGGTGGTGGAGGCAAACATTGTAGCTTGTTATAACTGCACACACTGAGAGTCAATGAGTGTGAGTGTAAAAGGTTCACCAGCAAAGGACACCCATTTTTACTACAGAGGCCCTGGGATACTTATCTCCGTTGCATCAGTGTGTGGTGTGGTGGTGGTGAAGGTATTGTCACTGGATTGTCTCTTGGTTCTGAAGTGTCTCCTAACTAAGACCAATAGAGACATAACTGTGAGTTGAGTAAAATTACCATTCCATAAAAATTAAAGAATAATTAATTACCAAACTCTGTGGTGACAAAGGAGTTCAGAAAAGAAAGAGAACACGACGGAATAAAGTGCTAGCTAGTCATAACTCACATTTGGTAGATGTCGTCTGCATCTCACGCATAGGTGTCTTCTATGTCTTGTGTTCTGTGTTAGATAAACACTCCACTGAATCCTGCACACTGTGAGACTGTTACCCAAATCTCCAGGCTATGCAAAATGTTTTCTGGTAGCTCCTTCTAATTGTGGCTCACCAATTAAACATTACCAGGTCCTGGATTGCTTGTCTTTTCTTCTGGAGTTAAGATTTCACATTCTTCATGTCTCAGACAAAGAACTGAATGGAATGAGCAAAAAACAGTGGCCAAGTTTAGTTGAGAAAGTACAAGTAAAGAGTGAGGGAGAAACTGGCTCTGCAGAACAAGTCTGGGCCAAGTAAAAGGAGAAAAAGCAATAAACACCCCGGAGAAGGCAGGCAGATTACCATGAGGAAGGTCACAGCAGGGGCCTCATCATGGTGTCTGCACTCTTATATGTTGTCCAAATCTCCAGGAAACCCAGGAGAACTTCCACGTATGGGTTCTAAGAGGTGGTGCTGGGATCCCAGGCCTCACACGGATGCCAGGCCCACACCCCTCTATCGAAAACTTGCCCAAATTCACAAGTAAAGTCCAGATGCAGGCCTTTGGGAACTATTCTGTGCATGTGTCCTGGGATCTTGTGACTAACAGGTCATGTCTACTTCCCAGCCAACTGTGCCATGCCCTAATATCCTATCTCAAACCAAGACTATTTCTGTACCCCACTGTTAGATGGGAAATCAGACAGAGAAGTCTAATAAAATGCAACAGATGTGACAAGTACAGGACAGAGCTGGAATTCAAATGAGACAAACATGAGGCTATGCCTACATACTGGGAAGCAACCTGAGAAAGAAAGTAAAATTCAGCCACTGAAGGGGAGACTCCAACAAAGGAGAGTGACATAGATAGAAGCAAGCATGGAGTGTACGTCCCACGTGAAAACAAGGCATGTAGGGGAATGAGAGTTTTTCCATACACTTGTGATTTCAGTAAAATACATTATCTTCAAGTCATTTGCCAGTAGAATCACAAACACCCACACTTACATTCCAGGAACCAGGTAAATTCTACTGAGGCTCCTATTACTTTGCAAACCTTATCATCAAGCAACGGTGATACAAACATATGCAGAGAAAACCACAAGATAAGTCTGATTGTCCCAAACACTTTAAGGTACAATTTAGTGTTACAACCATGAAAGGCTTAGAGACTAATCCTATCAAGTTGCATCGGAAAAAGCTTACTGGGAGGGATATATTGTTGGAAGGATTTCATAGCTCCAAGAATGAATAGAATTTGCTGATATTTCAGATAGGCCAGATGTCCAGTGCACAGTGACTCAACTTCTAACTGGAGGACCAAGAACTTCTCAAGAGTCTAAAGAATACCTTAATCAGTTGTCACTACTGGCACTTTTGGAGCACTTCTTAGATTCAGGTCACTGTGCCAAGTACTGATGATACTAACAGAGCATAAAATATATTCTCTCCAGGAGCTGATAGCCTAATTAAGGACATAGTTATAGAAATTGTTCAGGGGTAAGGATTTCCTAACCCCTGAACAATAAAATGGAAATATGAAACTTGTAAAGGAGTGTGTGACATAGCATTGTTTCACAAGAGCTGGAAAGTAGAAGTGTGTATCAACTGGTGAATGGATAAAAATAAAATGTGATAAAGTCATAAGTGAAATATTAGCCATAAAAAAGAACAAAGTACTGATCCATGCTATGATATGGACAAACCTTGAAAATACTGGGCTAAGTGAAAGAAGTTAAATCAAGCAGACCACATATTATATGGTTCTATTTATATGAAATATCTATAATCGACATTCATAGAAACTAAAAGTAAATAAGTGGTTACTAGGGTATAAGTTGGAGATGAGAACAGGGAATGACTATTAATGGGTTTATCTGGGGGGAGATTAAAATGTTCTGAAATTAAATACTGGTAATAGTTGTATCACTCTACAGATATACTAATAAACATTGAATTATATGTTTTAAAAAGGTGAACATTATAGCATATGTTATATTTCCATAAAAATACAAAAAAAAAACCCTCCATCTTTTGTAACTCCAAAACAGAGTGAAAAATATAGCTCCAATATACAGTAAGGTCTCTCCCAACTTTGGAGATAATCTTTATTTTCAATTGATAAAGGAGAAAGGCAGTGGTAGGCTTGCCATGGTCTGGTTAACTAGCTTTTCCTAGAACATTGTTTCATGTGAACGTGGTAAAACTATCCTCTATAAGAAAAATTTGGCTACTTGCTTAACAAGAATCCTTAATTTCTTTATGGGTCATAATTCCTGTAATTGGCATATCTTTTTAGGAGGAAGAGATCATGGAACCTAGAGTCTAGAGCATATTATGCAAGTGCTGTGCCACTGAGCTGTATCTCCGACCTTTTTATCTTAAGGCAGGTTTTCACTAAATTGCTCAGGCTGGCTTAGAACTTTTAATCCTCTTACCTCAATCTCCTTAGCACTTGGATTACAAGTGTGTGCCAACACACCCAGCAAACCATCAGCCCTTAAAATTACTCCAACAACCAGCTGTCCTATTTAAAGATTCATTTCTACTAATGTGTAACTGACTATATGAGACTTACCTTAGGGTAGAAGGGTGGCAAGCAAAAGCAAGAGGGCACTCAGTGCTAGAAAACAGAATGCACAGAGATACACCACAGAGAAAGAGGAAAGATCAAAAAGTGGACCTGTGACAAGTAAAGTGTTACCTTGGTTCAAAAACTCAGTTCTTTCCATGATTCTGGCCATGCATCAAATTAGATGGGAATGCAATCAAATTTCCCTATAAGGTCAACATTAAACCTAACCACTGAATTTGATTTGGTTCTCATCCAATTCAATTTGTGACAAGAGTTAGGTTCATGAGCTGAGGTACCACTGTAATTATTTCTCAACTTATCCATATCTAGCTATTGATACTGGCTAAATTATCAATACTCTAACTCCTATAATGCCTTCCTCAATGAACTTCTGAGAAAACATGATTTCTATATTTGCATATTTATAACTAGCAGGATTTCCCCCTATTTCAAAGAAAGGTAACTCCTTCATCAAGAATTTTTGCCTTATTTGCTAACCCAAACTTGATTTCTCTTAGGCCATCTTACAGTCCCATTATCTTGCCACACAAAATCACACACAATTTAACACTGTAGAAAAAAAGGTTTTTTAAGAACCTGAACAATGACCAAATCATGGGGTCCTCACCTAGGAGTCAAGAAGCCCTTGCAGTGAGCTAAGTGGAGGAAGCAAAGAACTCCAACTCAAGAAGGAGATGGAGGAAGAAATTGGTTTTCATCATCACAGATGGCTGGCAAGATGCTGCCAGCTCAAATCAGGCTGGATGTTGTAATCCCACTTTTCTTTAATTAATATCTCAAACTTCTAAACAAAGCGTATGAAACTACAACAGGACTCTGCCAGGATTCCTTCTAGCTTACATAACCCAACTTGAAGTGGGTTGGGATTTATTAGGCAGGGCTGTGAACGTTTTTTAACGCAGTATTTATTTATTTCCTGTATAAACAGACTTAACACTACTGTCTCCTTCAGTTTAGGAGCAATGCTTCACTCACATGGTCTTATGTAGGTCCTTAGGTATCTGCACATTACCCATGATCCTCAGTGTTTTCACACAACACGCTTCCCCTCTCCTTTGCAATATTTCTCCCGACTTGCTGGATTTGAGAGTATAGGTCACCCATGTCATCAGAACCAGATCAGAATGGGCTAATGAACTCTCTCTGACATAGAAATGAAAGGGACAGTGATGAAAAAATAAAGCACCATGCTGTGAACATACTTAATATAATATTAATATACAGGCACTCCTATTAACAACCTACCTGTTTAATGACTCTTCGGAGATAAGATCAGAACTACAATCTGCCACTTTGACTGACACCCATCTTCTTTTTTTTGTACAGTTTGGTGTATCTTATTAATAGAGCTCAGTGTCTTTTCTTGTACAGTATTCTTTGCTTACGTGGTAGTGTCATTTTTGCCTATTGAACTGTGTAGTATAGTCCTATAGTTTTATGTTCTGTTATGCATTACAGTACTGTCTATAAAATTTACACAAATAAAAGCAAAGTCATCAAGTTGGAGTTTCCTTTGACCATTTCTTTGTTCTCAATATTGTAATGTACTTACTATATACCATTTCTCATTTAGTGACCGATCCATTTAATGACCTAATTGCATGAACAGAACTTGGTTGCTGAATGAGGAATGTCTGTATTTGGCAAATGTTCAACCCACAAAGTTCAGCTCAAATGGCATTTGCCTCTACAGCTCTGTGCTCCCCATTCCACTGCCATTCCAGGAAGAAATGATTGTCCCATCCCCATTTCCACTTTGTATCTATTACCTCTGTGGCACATAAATATACTAAAGTTATTTGTAAATATGTAGTCAGTATCCTCCAGAGATTGGTTCAAAATTTCCAGTGGACACCAAAATCCATGGCTGCTCAATTTCCTTATAGAAAATGAGATAGTATTTGTATATAATCTGTGCACATATACTTTAGCTCTTCTCTAGATTTCTGATAGTATGCAATTCTATGTAGATGTAATATAAATATTTGTTACACTGTATTGTTTAAGGAATTATGCCAAGAAAAATTCTGTACGTGTTTGGTGCAGGAATAATTTTTTTCTAAATGTTTTTAATCTACAGCTGGCTGACTCTGCAGATGTGGTGTTTGTAAATAGAGTAAACTGGAACTACTATTTCACACAAATCTGTGACCTTTGTGGGAAAAGCCACATTCTGGTCACTTTTATATTTAAGAGTCTGTAAGAGCACTCAGCAAAATGAACACATGTCAAATTAAAATGAAAGACGAGGTCACAGTCTCACAGACAAAGCTTTCTACAGAGAACTATTACAGTCTCTCAGGGTTCACCAGGACTCTTCTTGGTTGTAGTCACACAGATAGATAGATGGCTTTAGAGCTACATGGGTCATAAGGAGACTCCAGGGGTAACAGAGTACAACACTTGATGTTACAAAAGTCTCCACTTGCTCTCCAACCTATCAGCAAGTAAGTACTCAGTACTGCTTACTGGGCCTGGTGCTTAGAAATTGTAGAACATAATATTTTGTTGTTGAATACATAAAAAGGAATAGAAAGATGTCGGATTTTTTTTAGCACCTCCTCAACAACACTGGCTATGGGATTTCTTTATATTATTAATCTTGTCAACAACTCCTGCAGGTAACCTCTACCAGCCTCATTTTATAGGCATGTAAACAAAATTCAGAGAGGTTAAGTGATAGTCTCAAGGTCATAGATGCTAATCTAGATTGGTCTCCTCCAAACCCCATGTGCACAGTCTGTGAAGTCTACTCACCTGCCACTTAGTTGCTTCTTGACCTTGGTCTTAGAAAATTCACAATTAGTCCTCAGTAACTATATCAGCAAAATGGGAATACTACTATTCTTTTTCTTTTTGGAGACAAGGTCTTTCTATGCAGTTCACTATGTAGCCTCGGCTGGCCTTGAACTCGTGGTGATCCTCCTGCCTCAGCCTCCTGAATGTTGGCATTATAGGTGTGCTTTATTATATCCACACTAGTACCTTTTTTGACCAGTGATAGTGTAATAATGTAACTTTTTAAGGAGTCCTTGTGTTATGGTTTGCATCTAGATGTCCCCTCAAAGCCTTATGAAATCACAGGGCTTTTTCAGAGGTGGCTGAATCTAGAGTGTGTGATGCAGTTTACATGATGGATCTGAGCACTTCAATACATTCTCTTTTGTTATGTTGCACAATGCTTGTTTCATGAAGTGCTCAGATCCATCACATAAACTGTAAGATGCAGGAATTCCAAGGAGGAGAACAAGCATAGAAACCAACAAGAAGGCCCCTTGGAACAGACAGGACTTAATATGGAGCTAAAAGCATGAGTGACAAGGTGAACGAATGAAAAGACAAGAGAAGGAACAGATTGGCCAAAAGCAGAAACATAAGTTCACAGTGAGCATGAGAATCAAGTGACCACTGCAGTGGTCACTTCACTAACCAATAAAGTTACTACCTACTAAATGTTTTCCATACAGCAAGTAGCAGGTTAAACCCTCTATTCCATTTAAACCTCTAGCTAGTTTTTTTTTTATGAGGTTAGGATTAATTTATTTCCATTTTCCAAATTTAGATTAAAAGAAGTAGAATAAATTACCTAGAGTCACACAGTAACTAAGTTGCGTATCAAACTAAGGTTTAACTGCACTTTTGACTGACCAAGAAGGATGGTATACGCTGGACAGTTTGTGGAGAATATGCAAAATTAGGTGAACTCCACAGTTACTGGGACTATCAGTGTACAAAAGCTGATTTTTACCTATAAAGTACTAAGAGATCCAATATCTCCCCTAGATTCCTAACACTTGCCTTACTTTTTGATGGGATAACCAAACACACTGGAGTTAATATTTTCTGGGTATTCACTGCATCATTTCATTTTTGCCAAAGTCAATAGATTCCAAGTTTTGTTCATAGTTGTTGATGTCAACATAAAATGAAGGTGTTTTCCAGTACCTACCTTTCTTCTCTTTTGAAAATTACCTTTTTTTCTCTTTTAAATAACTTTTTAACTTAACAATTTGTCAGTTACTCCATGTAGAAAGAATAAGTTTTCTGGTCAATGAAGGAGCAGATTGATTGCTTTAATTCTATCTGATAGATGTTGACCATATGAAAGTACCTGAAATACCTTCAAGAGTCACATTTCTTATGGATTCTTCAGGGGAAGATAGCTTGCAGTACACGTTTTGTAGTCTAAATTTTCTTTGATGGCTTTATGCTTAACAAAGAGTTCCAAATTTTGTTATTACTTTACATTCATTTTCTCATGTGCTTATTGATATTTTTCTCCTCTGTCTCTTTCTCTAAGATTTTTAGTTCTTTGCTGATTTGAGTCTTTTAATTACAATGATTTCTACATATTAGCGTATAGAATTTCCAGGTTGGAGGATTTGTTTCTATCATATAGGTAGTTCTCACGCATCCAAGAAATTCAAGAATTTAAAGCTAGACTTCTCACATAGAAATGACACGATCTAAGAAGTTATTTTCTTATTGCCCTCCCTAAAGTGAAACATTTATTAATAATTATGTGACTTGAGGGCTTTGGAAGTGATCTGGCTTCAAATAAGTCAATTTCAGTCACTGGCTCTTTTGGGTTCAGAGAGAACTACCCTTTAATAACCATCACCTCCTGAAGCATCCACATGTGCCTCTGCTCATCAGTAGTGGCAAGCCATCCACACGTCGCCCAGCTTCACAACATGAATGTGCCTTCCAGATCGAGGGTCCCAGCAGTTGCGGTAGGAGGGAGTCACAGACGCAGGGAGCACAGAGGAAGCTGCTATCATTATACACTAAGTTGACTTTCTTGGGTTTCCAATTGTTAAAGATCCAGCAAAAACGTGTCTTCAGAGGGAAAGTTCGGGATCCCGGAGCTCTAGACATAAAGACTCCTTTTGGAAAGGAAGTAAACTGATGGAAGTTCGTGTCCAGTACTAACCACTGAACCCGCTGTGCAGAATGCCTGCTGATAGAGGAAGGTGTGCTAAGGAGGTGGGAAAGACACTCACAGCATAGCCTCCCTGAGAGCCCAGCTTCCCCCGGTGCCCCCAGGGACCATTCAGCCTTGACCTCTCCACAGCTCTGTGGCAAGAGTCCCGCTGAGATGGGAACAGCACAGAGCAAGCTTAACCAGGAAACATCATAGGCCTTGCGAAGGCCTCATATTGAAATGCTTAGTAACTGAAGTAGTTTACTACAACACACGCCCAGTGTGAAACCACATGGGAAATTATGCAGATAGCATTTTCTTTGACAATGACTGGCAGGAGGAGTGTGCCACATTTTCCCATATGGTAACTGCTTTGCATGTCAGGTGTAGAAATAAGACAAACTTAACCACTATAGCAGGACTGAATAACCGTCTGTCTTTGTGTTCGGTCCTTATGTCAGTCCTTGCCCAGAGTAACATTTGCCAAGAACGGAAAGCTAATCTTACAATTTAAGTTGCTTAGACCAACGCAACTCTTTGAGTAGATACTGAACAGCCACTATGTACAAGACACACTGAGAACATAAAAACAAATTTAAATACAACATTTCTATCTACTGTTATTTCTGGCTTCACAAAGTGCCAAGATGAGCACATGACTGAAAATATATGGACTGAGATTTAGAAAACACAAATTAGTATCAAACCCAAAATCCCTCCCTGACTTTCAGATTAATGACCAGCTTCTACTTGAAACTGGAGATAATATCCAAGCACTAAATGATGTTTAAACTCGCTGTATCCTACACATTTTTAGTCTTGGCTACTTTCCTATCATGTTACATTTGTTTAAGAAAAGTCATGCACTCAATTTACTTCTAGTACCTATTACCTTCCAGGTACTATTCAAGTCACCAGAGCTGTTAGCAATGGATTTAAAAAAAAGCAAAAATTGCTGCTTTCACAGACTTTCATTTTGATGACATCATCAACTCCAGTATAGATTTTGTAATAACATATCTCTTTTCCATACAAAATTTTTAGACTATTTTTTGCCAGTTTTTAAGGGAATTTTTATTGACTGGCATCTTAACTGAAAATAAAGTTCTCAATAGTATGTGTCCTGGTTACTATGTAGATTGATTATATCCTTATTTTAAAAATTAACAGTGTACTAACACTAACATTAGGTACAACTATGCTATAGTTAAATATATATATATATATATTAGGTTGATTATTTAACATTTTTTAAATACATTGAATTCATTGACAGTGTGTGAATTTTTTTTGGTGGATTTGCTCTTATTCCTAAAATCTTGAGTCTTGCTAGATTGTAGTTTCTGCTGCCAGCATAATCTTGTCTTCCTTTTTCTAACATATGCAGTCTCTTGAATAACTTGTTTGTATCCCAAGAAATAGCAACTCGGCATGTGCGTGTTCTTATAAAGGCCTCAGTTATTTTTCACTTCGGAATTTTAGTGCATTTCTTCAAGGTATTTGGGGTGGCTCAGACATTTTCTAGCACCATCTTTTGGATATCAAGAGCTCTGGAATTTAATGCTCAAATGATAAAACTCTGCTTGGAAAAGGCAGTACCTTCAGAAATTTGCAGTTTTTCAAAGGGACCAAAAAGAGGTCCTTTCATCAATGAATTCAACAATGGGACTCCCAAAGCAGTTGGGTGCTGGTGACCAGAAAAACACCTGTATATAACCTGACCTTCATGACTGACTCACTATATAAATCTTGGTGTTAAGTTCTTTAGCTCCCAGTCCCTCTCCACTTTGAAGCTGGTTTTCAAATAATGAGCCTTCTCTTCCAATCATATAGGTAATGTTTAAATCCAGTAGATCTTAGGATCTCTCTAGGCAGTCCTGCTTAAAGAAAACCAGGCCCAGATGAACATCAGAGATAATTCAGTGATAGCATTTTGATTGATATTGACATTAGTCTCAAGAACTTAAAATTGGCTACTTTTCAGTGTCAAAGGGCACTGAAATGATTTCTGTTCGTGTGTAAAATAATTTTAATGGAAATCTGAAAATCACATTATTCTCCTGTTTATTCTGAATGATCAGAACTGGAATCTGAACTATGTCCAAAATTGTAATACAGGAAAATAATTTAATATTCTAGATAAAATAAGATGAGCTGTTGTGTATTTAAACATCTCATCTCCCTAGTTTTGTAACTCATTTCTTCAGCCATGAATATAGGAATTGCACAATACATTCAGTACTTAAATTGGGTTGAAATCAGGCAGTAAGACTAAAAACAACTGAATTTACCCTGCATACTTGCCACAGTTCCTTAAGTTTTGTGGGTGTGGTACTTATGAAGAACCTGTTTAAGATCAGTGAAAATTTCAGATCCATCTTTTTAAGGGGAAGGTTATTAAAAGCTTATTTTTTCTCTTTCCAACCCAAATTGCTATTGGGACCGACAATCTTCTCCCATCAAACTGAAACATCACTCTTTAGACACATGTGAATTGTGTGTGTGTGTTTAAAGTTTTAAAAGTTCAGAACAAGTCTAAAAATACTAGGTAGAAGCCAGGCCTGGTGGTGCACTTAGGAGACTGAGGCAGGAGGATTGCCAAGAATTCAAGGGCAATTTGGATGAATAGAGAGTTCAAGGCCAGCCTGAACTACATAAGATCATGTCCCATAAAACAAACAAACAAATAAACAGAAAAACAGTAACAAAACAATGCCAGGTAGGTTTTTTGTTTGATTGCTTTCTTTTGTTTTATAGAAAGACCACATAGTTAAGGTGAAAATTTCACAGTTGCATTTTTCTTAACACTGGGGTCAGAGGTAGGGCTCAGCAGGTCAGATGACCAAAGTCTCTTGGATACAGCTGTAGATAAAAAGTCTGTAACATCTTGTGCTGACAAGACAGGAAGTATCCCAAGAACAAGGATCTGCGAGAAAGTTTCATTTTGGCTGATAGCACTGGAGTTTGCCAAGATGCAGGGAAGCTTTCTCACTTACAGATCTACAGAGTATCTCCAAGGAACACAGAAATAATGTTTGCTTATTTTAATAGATGTTTTCTGGGTCATTGGTTAAACTTACTTCCAAGAAAATCAAACGCTTTTCCCGACTGACTTGTAATACTGTATGAAAATACATAGAATTTATACATAATGTGAAGGGTATGTGTGTGTGTGTGTGTGTGTGTGTGTGTGTGTGTTTTGTTTGTATTTAAAGCTTATATTATTTTCTCCTGAAAATTTTCAGGTTTCCTCATGACTGGACAGGAATTCAATCTCGAATAAGTTGCCTTTTCAATGTACCTGCTTATAAAAGTCAGCAGGCCTCCAGTTTCTTAGTCTAACATGGAACTCATGGAAAAGGAATGCTAAGTTTATAAGAACATTAATATGAAATGCAAGCCTACTTCTTTCTAAATTGTACATTTTTCATAACTCATTTATTTTTAGTATTTGTTTAGATCATGGCTTATAATATGAAATGTGATAAAATAATAGTACTGACTTATTTTAGGCTGGATTCCTGCTTAGTCATGAGGAAAATCCTGAAAGCTTACAGAGAAAATAATGGATTTCAATTGTTCTTAATCCATAAAAACACATCGAGTTGAAATGAGCTATATTATGGGTATGAAATGGAGAACTGGTCCAGATAAGGCAAGTTGAATGTAGATTTTTTCTCGATTACATTAACCTTCCTATTACATGTTTTAGTGAGATGTGACTATTTAGGTCAATGGTTCTCAATGCTGGCTACATATTAGAATTCTTTGGTGAGCTTTTCAAAAAACACAAATGACCTAGAATTGAATCAGAATCTCTGAGAGTGGGACTTACACATCGACACATTTGCAAATGTCCCCTATGATTCTAATGTGCAGCTAGAGCTGACAATCATTGATTTAGGTCCTTCAGAGACATGAGTGATTGCATGTTTAAGAAGTTGCCATTGCAGACCTACTACCAGCAGATAGCAGTAGAGGGAAATAAAAAAAAAAAACAGGCTGCATACCAGCCATGAGAAGCCTCACCAAGGACCATTGAGCACCGAAAAAGATTAAGGATAGACAGACTTGTTAAAAATTAATTAATTATTCTTAATGCCATGTTTTCTGGCTTTTTCTGTAATTTTATTTGGGTTTGATATTTGGAAAGCTCAACACATGCAGAATATTCAAAATCCTAGAAAAGCATAGGAAGAAAAAGAAAATCACAGAAAAAATGTTTCTTTTTTAAGGACTTTTTGTCTCCAAAGCATGCAAAATTATTAGGAGAAATACATCTGCCTGTCTGTCTATCTTTCTATCTATCTATCTATCTATCTATCATCTATCTGTCCATCTATCTATAGTTTATGGTGCATATTTGATGCTTTGACATATTTAGACATTATGGAATAATTAAATCCAGCTAATTAACATATCAGTCACCTCACTACCTCTGATGAGAACATCTGAAATTTTTGTCTACTACTCATTAGTTACAGTTACCATGCTATATAATAGGTCTCCAGAATTTATTCTTTTCTTACTAGAACTTTGTCCCCTTTAACCTACATGTGTATCTATTACATTTATATCTGTATTTATGCTTCAAATAATCATGACTTTAAAGGAATCATACAATTTAAAGTAAAAGGTAAAGGAATGTTGATACTATAAAAACATGATCTTGAGTAAGTTACCCTGCATGAGCCTCAGTTTCCTCAACTATAAAATGGAGTATAAGTGTGAAAAAAATGAAATGCAAACCACTTTCAAAATTTTGATATGCACCAGTGTTACTTTCTTTAATTAAAGTTGGCTTTTGGTATATTCAAATTTCAAAGTCAAATGCTTAAGTTCTTTGAAGGCTTGCCACTTGCAGAACCCAAAACTATTGTTTAATGAGGGCCTTGTTTCTTTCTTTCTTTTTTTTTTTTTACTTTATATATTTTTTTTTATTTAAAAGATAATAAAACAAAAGGGGGCAGTACAGAGCAGATCAGAACAGGGCAACATAGGCAACACAGTACTTTACATTAAGTCAACTGAACATCAACAACAGTATCTAACACCAAGGGCCTTGTTTCAATATAAAGTATAGTTAAGAATAAGTATTCACCCAAAATTTGGCCACTGTTCTAAATACTTGTTCTTGCCTTGATTTTTCTTGGTGTTTCAAGCATTAGTTAGTAAGGCATTAACAATTCACTTAAAGTCACTTAAATGTAACTCTAATAGGATATTATCTTTTCTAGCAACTGGAAAGAGAACTGTTGCATTTTGGAGTCTGGTTTCTGGAGAGCAGCTGAGTTTTTAAATGTTTATATACCATGTGTTCCCACCCCAAAAGGCTTAATAAAGTTTCTGATTGGAATTAAATGTACAATATGGTGACTAGACATTCCATTTTTACTGAGATGTGTATAATCCCCTTAGAGGATTGGATTTCATTTATGTAAATGTCTACGACTTGCAGATGTTTGTCCCTATTCCAACAAATTGCAAAAGACTGTTGATGATATTTGGCCTCTCAAGAACTCACAGATTTGTTTACCAACTAGATTCAGTGTTATTTTCAAGCTTTGCAATCAAAATTGGGAGCTTCAGCAGTCAGCTGCCTGGGCATTTCATAACACATAGCCTCAAACTGATAAAACATGACTCTTGTTTGTATATTTAACTCTGCAACTGCACCAAAGTTCCTGAAGAGCAAACACTAAAGATTCTCAATAATACAAGGAAGAGGTGGGCAAGTGTGAAGAAGGTCGCCTGATTTAACAATTCTCATCCACAGGATGAGACCTAAAGATACAAGTTGAAAGACTTGACCAAATTTACTAAATAGCAAAATAAGAACTTGAACCTCGGACTCCTAGCTCCCAGGTCTGTTGGGTGAACCAATAAGAAAGATGAAGAAGCTCATAGAAGATCAGGTGGTCTGCATGGCTGCACTGAAATGGAATAAAGGATGTAGAAACATTCTTCTTCCTCTAGCTCCAAGCACATTCCCTGTAATGGTGGGACATCAGGTTACAAGTTTGTGCAGAACACACAGAAGCTGAAGTACATTAGGGCATTTGGGGAGCTTTAAGAATATAGTGGGAAGAGTGGAAGGGTTCCTCTAGGTCAGCCTCCTTACAGGAACTAGCTGGTCAAGATGTGGTGCTAGAAATACAAACTGGTTCACCCAAATTCTGAGAGGGCTTTCAGGATATATGCATGTTATGGGTTTGGGTTTGGGTCAGGTGAATGAGACAGAAATTTGTACAAAAAATAACATTAGACAAGCATGAAGGAGATTCCTGTCCCTCCACTTATTTTAATCCAAGAAAGACTAGGTTTTTGTATGTATTATTGAAAGTTGGAGTCAGAATAAAACAATAGCAAGAATACTTCAGAATTTGGTCTTGGCTTTTAAAATGCAAAATGGCCACACTTTGCTGTACTTGTCAGAAGAAAGAACCAGTTTGCTGCAAATGAAGTGGTCTTGCTGTTTCCTTATTCCTGTGTACATGGGAAGCACAGATTCAAATCCACACAGGGCTAATGTCTCAAAAGTTGACAAGCTACATTAAACAATACAGCTTTGTTGACAATCTTCATGTAGTGATTTTAGGAATTTGGCACTTGGAATTCTATAAAGTTAAATATCAACTTCAGCTTTGTTGCTTGATTCATGACAAGAAATCTCAGAGGTAATAAAGACAGTGACACATTTAGATTGTAATTCATGTCTCTCTAGCAAAGATCCAGCACACTCATATTGACACTATGGCCAGCAGGAGGTGAGTTAATGGACTGGCTAATGTGGTATGCCCTTGAGGGTCAGAGAAGGTAGTTTTTCTAACCTGAAAACCAGGTTTGTCCCCAGTATGGGTCTCAAGAGCCCAAACCTAATTGTATACAAGCCAAATCTGCCAGGTGTGGTGGCACATGGTTGTAATTATAGCAATTGGGAGACAGAGACAGGAAGGTTGCCACAAGCTTGAGTCTTGCCTGGGTCACATAGTGAATTCAAGGCCAGCCTGAACTACACAGGGAGATCCTGCCTCAAAAACAAAAACAACGAACAGACAAATCTTAGTTACAGAATGGCCATCTAAATCTAACATGTAAATTAGCTCAGCCTAATGGACTTAGTACTCAAATAGAATCAATCCTGGCCAGAACTAAGAACTGAGTCAAAGGTTAGGGATAGATGGATAATCCTTCACTAAATGAAAAATTACAAATATTAATAACCCCTCAAGCATCGGTGCTAGAATCAGCTAGGTGATTAAGAACTGAAATCTTAAGTTTGTTCATCATATTGATTTTCCTAGAAGCAGAATACCAAGCTAGTAAAAATCAACAGCAGAACTTCCTCAGTTCTGAAAATGGCTAGGATAGAAAGTAGAAATGGCCGGGGATTTAGCTCAGTGGCTTAAGCGCCTGCCTGGCAAGCATGAGGTCGTGAGTTCGATCCCTGGTATAAAAAAAAAAAAAAAAAAAGAAAGTAGAAATGTTCAATGTAGGAAAGAGAATAAAGGAAACCACACTTAAATAATTATGATAAAAAAATAATTATGATCACAAGTTGTCCTTGTGGTTTCTGAAAGTGTGAGCTCAAAGCTATAATTAAAAAGAAATGTCAACAAAATGTTCTCAGGAAGGGATATGCAAGCCAAACTGCAATGAACTCACAATTTTTAAGTAATCTGAATGGCCATTTCCCCAGACCCACTGGAGAGGATCAGAGCTGCCATGTTAGGATTCCTCAGGATGAAACTTGCAGGGAACTTGGAGATGACTTTCTGTGCTGTATGAGCCTAGCAGAGCAAACAGTCTAGGGCATCAATTCTATCATTTCTGCGCTAAGCACTCAGCATACAAGCAGCCTTTCATTTATCATTCATAGTCACCGCAGAAAGCAAAGACAAAATACCGGTCCACTTCACAGAGGTATTGGAGGCTTAAAGAGGTTAAATGACGTGCTTTGAAGGTGCCAGAGTTCCAAGGCTGTTTGATTCCTGGGCTTCTGATTATGCTAAAACTGTTTTCTTTTGTGTTCTCATAACATTTTGGTTTCCTTTCTCCTGAGGAATTCAGATAGCAGCCATTGTAAACAATGGCCCTTTTTAATTTGTGTTTGGATAATGCTCCTCCTCATATTCCCTCCGCCCATCCTCATCCGCCAGGCTTCTAGGACTATGAAGCCCTATCATGTTGTTCTCCTCTTTCCTCACAGTGCCTCACAGAACCAGAGACCACTAAGCCACTAAGCTTGGGTAGAAACTAAGAGTAGAGAAGTTGATATTTTGACAGTATAATTTGAAAGAAATGAATATAAGATAAGCAAAATTCTGAATACCTCATAAAATTAAAAATTCCTCACCCCACCAGGAGATATAAGTTGAAAATGTGAATGACTTCAAGAAAAAAAGTTCTTGAATATGTCCAGTTGATTCATTCAAGGGTGCTGTGGAGGTCTAAAGGGCATCTTTTATTCCTTTGGAAATAACAGAGAATTGAAATCACACCCCTCAGTGTTAGTATCTAACATCATTTTTATACTAGATGAATTATAGTGTAGCCTAGTTGGAAAATTCTATTCAACTTCTTTTAGATTCCCGTATGTCAACAGATTGGGAAGATAGTATCTCAAAATCATATAACTAACAGCTCTGACATTCAGTAAGCAATCATCAAGCAATTATTATGACTTAGCTAGTTCCTGGCTACACTGTTAGTTATCCCCAAAGTATGGTACTTGCTTCAAGTATTATTTATTTATTTATAAACAATGTGAGATCTAATCAGTTAATTAGTGGCAATAAATAATCAACTGACCAAAAATTCAAGATGATAACAAAATATGGATTATTGTATTATTTTCTTATTCTAACTTTACTGATTGCAAATTTTGAGAAATAAAATATCTATCTTGAATGGGTGGGTTAGGTCATTCCCGGAGCCTCCAATAACATTCTATTTCCCTTAAATTCCCTATTGAACCCAATTCCCTTGCCACAGTCAGCCAGGCCCTGTATGACAACACCACCCCAAGTATTGTCATTGTCTTTGAAGTCACCATGGTCCACCCACACCAGCTTCCATACTGTATTCTTAAGCAGCCCACTTGTTGTAAGCCTTTCCCACAGCAAGGTGTTTACACAGGCTTTTCCTCCTCTTCCTAACCAGCTTTTTCTCTCTTTCCCTTTGGCAAACAGACCTTTCCCATTTGCCAGCTCTTTAGAAAAACCAAAATGCAAAACAAACATGACATGTGGGGTCCATAAGTCAGCAGTATTTGTCAAAACTTGTCAGGATTGAGTAAAAATGGAAAAATCCCTTATGTATCAATATAA
Source organism: Dolichotis patagonum (assembly GCA_004027295.1). Classification (NCBI taxonomy): domain Eukaryota; kingdom Metazoa; phylum Chordata; class Mammalia; order Rodentia; family Caviidae; genus Dolichotis; species Dolichotis patagonum. The sequence continues at coordinate 61,211 of PVJX010004411.1, read as the reverse complement.
GCCCTTATTAACAAAAAACAGAATTATTTTCTATCCAACTAATTTCTCCATGATTTTTTTTTAATTCCCTCAAAGTAGATTACTGATCACTCAAAAACTTTAATTCTGGATAACGAATTGGTTTTTTTTGAGTTTTTAATCCTTCATCTCAATTGCTTAAATGATCCTATTTTAAGTTTAAAAATATAAGAATTTCTTTATTTTATTCCCACCCATGAAAAATGAAGTCTAACAGATGGGGTAATAAGGGGTATAAAATGGAAAGCCGGGGGATCTTCCAGTTGCTGTTTGTTCTGTTGGTTGGTTTTTGCCCTGGGGTATTCTCAGATGACAGGTTTTCAGTGGCACTCAAGGATGCTCTATCTCTCATTACATTATTAGCTGGGTGCCCTTTTCCCATGACCTTTACTTTCTTCCCCTCTTATTTTCTGGAAGCTTCTACATATTAATCCCACAACAAAGAAAATCCAGTGGCATGCATTTGCATTGTGAGAGTGAGCCAGTGACCTGCTTGGGCACTAGATCCCAAAGTGTTTCCATCTCAGATGACAGTGCTATCAAAAGTCAGCTGTATTTCCTGATCCTACAATATTCAAACTGTGGGGAATGAACCAAACCATGTGCCTGCAGAAGGCAGCTTGTGCTAGAAATTTACTGCAGCATGGTGTGTTAAGATAGTCTAACAAAGCTCCTTCCTGATTTCAGGTGTGTCATCTATTTACTTACACACACTGCATTCTTAAGCTTCTAGCAGATGGGGTTCCTAGTTCTTATTCTTAAATGGGTGATTACCCATCTTTTATGATGACCAACTCTGTGGCATAGCAGCCCGGAAACTCTTTTCTTTTCCAATATTTGTACGTACATTTTTTTAATGTTTCAGGATGCTGCTATCTGAGCAACGCCCACCTTTCTTTCCTGATGATTCAAGTTCTACAACCACTAAATTTTATGTTTTAGAGGAAGAAAAACAGTTATGAGTTCTGAGGATTAAAATAATGATTCTCAACTCTTTACTGGCATCAAGAATCATCTGGGAATGGGAGTGGTGGTGCATGTCTGTAATCCCAGCACTGGGGAGGCCGAGGCAGAAGGATTGCTGGGAGTTTGAGGCCAGCCTGAGCTACAGAGTGAGTTCAAACCCAGTTTGAACTACATAGTGAAATCCTGTCTCAAAAAGATGACAAAAAAAAAATCATCTGGGGGCTTTTCCATTTTTAAAAACAAAAGCAAAAAAAAAAAAAAATCCTACAAATTACAAATTCCCAAACTCTCAGACCCTAATCCTAGAAAGACTGATTTAGACCTAAAAACTGTTCTTCCTATTCCTCCCTCTTCTCCTTTTTTCTCTTCTTTCTTTTCTTTTTTTTCCTCCCACTTATCTTGAAAACCCTAGAATGAAGAGCTATGTTCATTAATCTTGTCAATCTTTTCAAGCTGTCTTCTGAGGTAACTTTTGTCGAAGCAGAGACAGAAACCCATGAGGAGTTTAAAGGTCTCTCTGGAGTGAACTAATTCTGCTGTGGCAGGTTTCTGGATAGAACAGACAAAGGCAAATGCTTTGTTTTAATAAAAAAAAATGGCCTTATTTCATCATCAGACTGTCTTCTCTTTCTCTTCCCGCTCCTTCTTCTCCTCTTCCTGCTCCTTTTATGTCTGTTTCTTCCTTTTTTTTTTTCTACTTCTTAGTCCGCCTACTCTTTTGGTTAATTTAGGCAGATATTCTTTTCTTCTCTCATTATCCAACCCTGTTTATTTTTAAGAAGATGAAGGAAGTACATGCCAACTTCTACAAGAACTCATTGATTAGGAATAAATTACCTTTCTTATTTTTAAAGATGGGTACTTAGACAAGATGTAAAATAGTAGAGAAATTCAGTAGAATAGAATGTTCATAGCCTAGCAAGAGAGCATGCTTCCCCATTCTGCTCCACTTCCATGACAGGGACAGGCACACAGAGAGCCAGCCACAGTGCAAAGCTATCACACGCAGGAGCCAAGGAAGAGGCTGCTACAAGACCCTTGGACAGCCCCAGTGAAAACCTAAAGGCACTCATTAAGATTAGTATCCAGAGCAACTCACAGCCTAGGAAAGCAGCAGAGTTTTGAACAGCACTTGGGGAATATGAGGGTAGCATGACCAATTTAAGAGGCTGCTAACACTGTCAAAGCTTTTAGAAGCAAGGCCTTTCATTCTTTTATCAGTGAAGCAAACCAGCTGCCCTGTTAGTCTTGACGCTAATCTGAGCATTGAGATGGCAGTTGGTTAACATCTCTCTCGCCAAGCCAGGAAATGATGAAAAATGTCCCTAAGGACACTTTAGGGATAAACAGAAGGAAATGCTCACTGTCTTTTGGACATTCAGCTGTTGGACTGGAAAGAAAGGAATTGCAAAAATGGGCTCATCATCAGCCATGGTGTATGAATCCTGGAAGTGTTGTTTACTTACCTTCTTTCAGTGAAAGGTGCTATCCTGGAAGAATATCCCTGAGAGAGAAAAAGAGAATAGACTTTAAAAAGCTATTCCTTGTTTCCAAAAGCAGAACATCCTTGGCCTCCATGGTCCCAGTAGGAGCTAAACATCTAAATCACCTTCTCAAAGAAAATCCAGCTGGAATCCCACAGGAATCACCAAAGAAGTTCTAAAGATTTGCTGAAGTCTGTTCACGTATTGCACCACTAAATTGAACGAAGAAACTGCAGTTCTGAAGCATAAGTCAGCATTTAGCAATTGGTATAATATACAGAATTTACCAATTATTTGTATCAACACGTTCAGAATGAGTAATCTGCATTTGGTGCTTTGTTCTCTTCTTATGTGCTCACTATATGCTGGGAATACCAAAGAACTCATGCTCTATTTTTGCTCAGTCCTTCACTTACTGATGGACCACTTCATTGCTATTGGTTCGTGCATCATTCTGCAGTCAGTACAACCATATTACAGTTAATACCATTGTGAGGAATGGATTCCTCCACTGCACTACCTCCAAGGTCCCAAACCTAAGCAGGAAGAAGTTCTGTTTATATCCAAGAAAAATTAGATCAATAATAAATAATGAAACAAATGGATTCAAAACATTTTCTCACCTGACATATTTTAATAACATAGAACGTGTCCATTGTAACAATCAGCTTATACAATATGATCATGTCTAAGATCTGGTAAAGCATGAAACACTCTGAAAAAAAAAATAGCTGCTGAACTAAAAACTCATAGAACTGTAGAGGCAGGTCCTAGAGATCAGTTTTCTCATTCTAGCTAAATGTAACAGTACCTTCAACTTGGAGTCTCCAACCTCCAGGACTGTGAGAAATAAATTATTATTTATGAGTTACTCAGGCATTTTGTTATAGCAGCACAGATAGACTAAGACACGTTTTCAGCTTATTTGGTTAATTTCACCTTGTTTAACTGGAGCTGGCAAATCTGTCTTCTTCCTTTGGCTGGTGATCTTTCCAACTAAAAGAGCTTCCCCAGCTAAAGAGCCATGTTGGGGAGATGGTATGCTTTACTCATTTTTACTAATTATTATTATTATTACTATTATTATTATTATTTTGAGGCAGGGTTTCACTGTGTGGTGCAGGCTGGTCTCTAAGTCACAGTCATCCTCCTGCTTCAGACTCAAGCTAATTCTTAAAATGTGCTTAGCACCTGTCATCCATCAATTTCTTAGCCTCTGTCTAGGCGAGTATGGCAGAGACCATCACTTCCCTGTGGGATGTTGTAGTGGATTTATCTCTGTGGTGTTCCAAGTTTTGGATCTAACCTCTTCTCTTCCAAACGTCCTGTTAGAATCAGTGACTATCTGATGTTTTGCACTAATCCATAGACTAACCGAATAGGTACTAGGGCCAGACACTGAACTAGGCCCTGATCTGTGATTGGTATCTATAGGACATTCATGATGTCCGCCACCTGGAAGGTGCTCATTGAAGCATTTGTAGATCCATGTGTCAATGATGAGACAGATGGTATAACAATGAAAAACTTAATTTGAACATGGTATCCTGTAAAACAACTGTGCCCTTATATTTCCATGTAATCTGCCAAATCACTTTGCTTCAAGGAGTTATTTACAAAGTGAAAATCAAGAAATGAAAAAAGGAAAGGATGACAGAGAGATTTTATGTTGTTCAAGGAGAAAAAAGAAGTGGCAATGATTAATTGTAAAGGACAAGTGATAATATCCTGGCACTGTGACTGTAAAAAAGAGAAATAATGTCTTGAGGGAAGAAATAAGAGTGGAATGAAATTTGTACTTGGGAAATAACTATGTGCTGAGAATGTCCTTGGCCAAAAAAATTTGGAAAAATATGTTCTCCAAATATCAACCAATAGTCAAGAATATGATGTCAGCCTAATTTTTAGTTTCAGTGTTTTAAAACTTACTACTCTCAAGATTTTGGGATTGTGTATTTATGTATGCTTGTTGTAGAAAAGAAAAAAAGACACAAATGAGCTGTGAATGGCATCACAAAGTTGGAAAAGCAAGCATCTGAGGGTGAGTTTTACAGGAGCCACTTTAGGAACCAGCACAAACAAGTCTTTGTCAGCTTACTGATAGTGAACTGATGGCAAAGGTGACCAAGTGGAAAAAGCTCCCTGCTGCCAAGCTAGTCATTGGAACTTTGATAAGAAGGTGCCAATTTAGTGGTGGGTACAAGTTCAGAGAATCATTAAAATTAGAAGGCAAAAAGCATTAAGAAGAAAGAGAAGGTGGTAGATCACTTCATTAGTCTCAGTCCCCCTGCCACAACAAAATGGCCCTCAATCTGCAATCTGCCTGTATCCCCCCAAACTCTCCTGATGATCATCAGCAAGAGCTTCCTCCTTCTAAATACAATGGCCATTTTTCAGATCTTAATTCTGTGTTGGCAGAGTTTCTTATTACAAACTATCCCTTCTTCCATGACAAACTTTTCTCCTTCTACCTTGCTGTTTGTTCTTTTTGATTCTCCTCCCTGTCCTTTAACTCCGGAGGTTTGCTCCTGTATTCCCCCCCACCCTTTGAAGAAAATGTATCATTCATTGTCTGACTATAGGTGTCCATCCTCAGGGTGCCGACTGCCTTCACTTGAGTGAGTGAGAAACAGGCATCTGTAACTCAGCACATCTGAACCGAGCCCTCTGGCCCCCTCTGCCCCACTGACCCTGCTGTCACTGCTCAGTGAACAACCAGTAGCTCAGCCAGGCAATCTAGTCATTTTTTTTTTTTTGCCTTGATTATCTTACTAGCTTCCTAATTTATTTCTCTGACTGCTCATTTCTGCAAATTTGCCTGATCACACTATCTCTCCTTAACATACTTCCGTGGCGTCTCATAGTTCTTAGGATAAGGGTAAACTCCCAATTAAATGGCTAAAAGGAAGGGCTCTGGGAAATAAGTCCCTACTGGGCTCCTTTATTTTTTTATTTTATTTTTTGGTACCGGGAATTGAACTCAGGACCTTATGCTTGCAAGGTAGGTGCTGTGCCACTGAGCTATATTCCTGGGCCAACTGGATTCCTTGAAACATAATGTCTTCGAATAGTGACTCAATGCTGTTAATCAGGAAACACTAGCTATATTAGTAGAAATGGAATATCCATTTATATCAAAGTTAGGAATTGGTCATATGTATGAATATAACACAGCATCTTTTTACATGTGTGTTCTTTACATATGACTAAAAATGAAATCTTGCTCTGAGTAATAATGCTATATAACTTTCTGTATTTTCATTTTGAGGCTATCTTTCCATATTATTTATTTATTTAGGCTTTTTGAGAAATGGTCTTGCTATGTAGTTCAGATTGACCTTGAACTCATGGTGATCCTCCTGCCTTGGCCTCCCAAGTGCTGGGATTATAGGTATGCATCATAATTCCTGGCTCATATCATCAAATATTATTCTCATATCATTTTAACGACTGCACAGTATTTAGTTTGTTTAAATGTTCTGCTTTCCAAACTTATGTATTCACAAGTTAAAAATCAAATTCACATCAAAGATTGTAAAATAACACAGCACTCCGTGGTGCCTGTCCCTTGGCAGCTGTGGGCCTGTAGAGGTAGCCATTTAACGGTATCTCAGCTATTATTTCTTCTAATTTATCTCTTCATTACCAAACCATGTATACATGCTGCTTTTAAAAATTGGTTCATCTATTTCATTTATTGCTTTGTCAGTCTTATATAGTCAATAATTCAACAAATATTTACTACTCATCTGTTACGTGCACTGTTTCAGGCATTAGGGATCCAGCAAAACCTGAAACCTTATGAAACCTGAATTCTAGGAGAAAGACAAAAACTAAAGCACTAAGTAAAACAACTTAATAAACCTCTGTGTGCTATCCAGCAATTTAGGCAGTGATAGAAAACTGACCGACAGACTTTTCCAACATACTGGTCCAGACAGATTTTTCTAAGCTAGCATCTGAGTCGAGCCCTGAGTGATGAGCAGGGCCTGCACTATGAACACTGGGGACAAGGGCTACTTTTAATTAGAGGATGGTAACAGAGATATTACAACAGCAGCTTAAGCAAACTAAGCGAATCTTTTTGCCTCTTACAGAAAGGAGCCTGAACTCAGGGCACCCAGGGTCCAAGCTCACCTCAGCTTCTCGCTTCTCCGGCCTCTCATCTGAACAGACCCCGAAAGCCCAACCACATCTATGTTCCAAACAGCAAGCGGAGAAGCAGGCGCACACTCAACAATTTTTCATCTCTTTGTGCTCACATATTTTGGATCAAACCTTAGTCACAAAGACACAGCAAGCTTCAAGAGAAATTCAAAATGTAGTTTCTACTGTGGGCAGCCTGTAACAGGGTTCAGTAGAAGAGCATATCGTTCACTGTGAAGGAGATAAACATATGTATATGTATATGTATATGTATATGTGCATGATACATAAAGGATTTACTAAGTAGGCAAGTAGGCTTACAATAGCCACCTGTGGAATCAGGCATGGAAGAATACAAAATGGCTGTCTGCTCTCTGGAAAGTCGAGGGATCCAGTCAAAGGTTGAAAACCTGGAGCTCACTGCAGAGTCTGGTGCGAGTCTATGTCAGAAAGCCAGAAGATCTGTGTTGGGAGGCTGGAATCTGCACTGCAGGCCTGGAGGAACAGAGACAAATGTTCCAAGGCAGTGCCAATGACTGAAGCTCCTCTAAAGAAGCAGAAGAGAAGACTTCTTTGTTCTTTCCCTTTTTATGCTATCTAGGCTACAAGCCTATTGGTTGGTACCACCCATATCCAGGGTGGGTCTTCCCTTTTTAGTTTTTGTTCTACATGTCAGCCACCCACAGACATACCTAGAACTGTGCTCTGTTAATCTGCTAAGTGTTTCATAATCCATTCAAGTTGACATCACAATTAACTATCATAATCCACTCCTTGCCAATTTGACAGTCAGACACATTCCTTAACCCACATTTAGTCTCCAACCACAATAGAAAGTTCATAATTACACCTAATACAGTACTAGTATTCTGCATAAAGCCCAAACTGTCTTTTTTTTTTTTTTTTTTTTTTTTTTTTTTTTTTTGGTACCGGGGATTGAACTCACGACCTCATGCTTGCCAGGCAGGCACTTAAGCCACTGAGCTAAATCCCCAACCCAACCCAAACTGTCTTAATTCCTAGTACAGAAGGCAGTTATTCCTTAGGTGATGCTTACTCTTCTTCTAATATTCCATAACTTAAAACATTATAATGCAGATCTAATCATCCTTACAAACCAATATTAAGTCTGTCAACATTATGTTACAAAAAAAGAAAACAGCCAGGTGTGGTGACACATGCCTATAATCCCAGCATGTGGGAGGCTGAGGCAGGAAGATTGCTAGGAGTTCAAGGATAGCACAAATTACATAGTAAGACCCTGTCTCAAAAACAAAACAACAAAAACTAAGAAAGAAAACTATATGTATGTATATGTGTATATGTATACATACACACACATATATATTAATTGATATGTTTATATGCACAAGCATATTAATGATCAGGAGAGAAAAATAGTAACTCTTGTTTCTGTAACAGGTCATGCAGTTGTAGTTGGTGTTTGTAAGTACCTTCTTTTACTACCCATTCTGTATTTTCCTGATCTTCAGCAAGTACTTCAGCAGGCCTTGGTTCTCTCTCTTTTTTTTTTTTTTTTGGTACCAGGGATCGAACTCATGACCTCATGCTTGCCAGGCAGGTGCTTAAGCCATTGAGCTAAACCCCCAGCCCCAGGCCTTGGTTCTTGACCTAGTGGAATGACCCATACCTTCATTCCTGAAGGTACTGGGCCATTTGTCATACTGCCTGGATTGATTTGTTGTACTTTCCCAATGATCTTAATAAGAGGGCATGGAAATACTAAGAGACCCCATAAGAGATCTTCTGCTCTCTACAGTCTTCCTTTCCTCCATTGTAGAGTAATAGTCCAATTCCCTCTTGGCAGCCTAGATCAGTCGCCACTGCCAATACCATAACCCCCTTTTTAGCTTGCTTACTCAGAGGCATGAGGAGCTCAAAATGACCAGGGGTAAGTCTTTAACTTTCTGTTCAACGGAATCATTGTGCTTCTTCATATAAGCCTTCCTCACTCTGAAACTAAGACTTCTAGGTCAGGAGTGAATTTCCTGCAGCAATAGAAGTAAAATTTTTGCTAGTGGGTCACAAGGGTAATAGTGAGTGGTACCATTCCCATGTTCACCCCTTGAGTCCTGGACCTGTGAATCCTGGCTGTGGGAGAAACAGTGCCATACAGGGGATGCGGATCCAAATCACATACTACAGCCTTCTGGAGAAATCTTTCCCAGCCCTGCCAGGTATTCTCACATAGCTGGCATTGTAATTACATTTCCAAAAGGCTATTCTACCTTTCCATCAAATCAGCTGCTTCTGGATAATGTGGAACATAGTAAGACCAGTGAATTTCATGAGCATGAGCCCACTGTCTCATTTCTTTGGCCGTGAAATATGCTTCTTGCTCAGAGCATGCTATGTGGAATACTGTGACAATGGATAAGGCATTCCTTAAATCCATCATGGATGGTAGTTTTGGCAGGACTATTATGCACAGGAAAGGCAAATCCATACCCAGAATAACTGTCTATGCCAGTAAGGACAAAGTGCTGCTATTTCTACGATGGAAGTATTCCAATATAATCAACCTGGCACCAGATCACAGGCTGATCACCCTGGAGAATGGTACTATATTGGGAACTTGGTATTGGTCTCTGCTGCTGGTATATTGGACATTCAGCAATGCTCTAGGCAGCTCAGTGTTGGTGAGTAGAAGTCCATATTGGTGAGCTCATGCAAAACTTCCATTCCTGCCACATGGCCACTCTGCCTATCCAGAAATTTAGCACATATAAAAATTTGAAAGACTTTTAGCAGAGTGGTCAAGACACGCATTCCTAAGGCAGTGTCTGGGGTGAGAATTGAGCCCTGAACGATTAAGAAGGGCCTGTAATATGAACACCTAGGGGAAGAGTAAAGGGTTTGGTTTGGACGCAGGTAACAGAGGCACTGTATCAATAGCTTAGGCAAACGAACTGCATTTATTTATTTATTTATTTATTTATTTATTTATTTATTTATTTTTGCCTTTATAGTACTCTGCATGCAGGCCACCCAAGGTCCAGGCTCCCTCTATCTTCTTGCTACTCCAGCCCTCACATGCATGGGCCCAGATGGCTCAATTACATCTATATTGAAAACGGCAAGGTGGAAGAAGCAGCAGGACATAGGCTCTCTCTGTAAGATTGCAACTTGGCAACGTCCCTCCTCTCATCTTTCAGAACATACCAAGCTTCAAGAAAAACTTGAGAAGTAGTTACTATTGTGGGCAGCCACATGGTGAGCTAAGATTCTTACTGTGAAAGACAATGGCTCTGGGGACTGATTTATTTTCCACTTAAAAAACATTTTACATAGAAGAAAGTTGAAGGAGGAAGTCCTTGGCAAGGTGAACAACTTGACTTGTTTATAGGAGCGAAAGAATGCCAGTGTTACTGAAGAGAGGTTAGAGAAGGGACAGGTAGGGGCCAGGGATTTAGCTCATGATTCAAGTGCATGCTAGGTAAGTGGGAGGCCGTGAGTTTGACCCCTGGGTCCAAACAAACAAAACAAAACAAAAAAAGGTGGGGGGGGGAAGGGTTGCACCAAATAAACAAAAACAAAAAAGGGAAGGATAGGAGAGCAGAGGCAGATAGGGAGCCAATAATGCAGGAAATTTAAAACCAAAGTGAAGCGTTTCACTTTTATTCTAACTGTAACTGGAAGCCACACTAGAGTTTTCAGCAGGGAACAGAGTTAAACATTCTTTTTCAGCTTCACTTCTTTCCCTAGTCCTTAACAGCGTTAGAACACTACTTCTGATTCATTAAATGATTAGTATTTGCATGATCATGAATATGTAAGTATTCTTCTTTGCAAAACCAAGTTGTGTATTTGGTATAGCTTTTAATGTGTCTCGAGTTAATAATATCTTTTCTTTCACATATATAATTATACATACAAATATGCTTTAATTCCAGGTTCTCTATCACATCAACTACCAAGTCATCTGTTAGACCACTTTCCTTTTTGTGTCTTCTAAACTTTGGTTAGATCTCTTATCCATTGATGTGCCCCCTTTCACTGTCTGATCCTTGCAAACCTATTTTTTAAAAAACTTTATTACCATGTTAAGGAATCTTGAGAGCAGAAAAATTGGTATGATCTTTCTGCCAATTTAACTGAAACTGTTAACATTTTTTGCTAAAAAATTCTCTCCTTTTACAATGATCTTTAACCTTGCAACATACATTGAAAATGGGACTTCCCTTTTGACATTTTTGAGGCAATAGGAAAGATTAAAATGGCTTTCAATGTGTTTCTCAAATTATTGCCTTTTATAAAAAAATGTGACTAAATAGCAAAAGGGGGCAATGAGGTATTTCAGCTTTAATAGGACTATATTTTTCATCATTCAACTGCTGCCTTTGACTTGACCTCTGTCTATCTCAACCCACTGACCCTGCAATATGTTATTATTTCCTATTCATGCTTTTGTGCATTCATGGAAAAGCTGAAGTCTCTCTTTTTGGTTGTTTCCCAACTACTTACCTTACTGCTTACACTATGCTAGTGAACATTTAAATATGTCGCGGATGTATGGATACTGCCTATCTGTTCCTTAATAGAAAGGCTTTATTTACAACTATCTTTGGGGCTTTTTTCAGATCTAATTGCTATTCTTAGTTTTAGCTCCCCTATGAAGAGCCTAGCTGTACTTAGATTTAAACAGCACTTCATATGGTAACCCATCCCTGAGGATTTCCCACAAACTGAAGCACCGTCCTCTGGCCAGCAGTGTCCTAACATAATTAGCATTCAATAAATGTTCCTTGAATGGTCATACTAAGTCACTCAACAAAGACTCCCATAGATTAATTTTTATGCTATATATTAAAATGTTTTTCAAATGTCTATCATTAAATATCGAACATCTGAGAATGCTAGTAGTACTGTGACCACTAAGCATTCCTAGCCTAGAAGCAGAAATAAAGCTAAAGGATATTTAATGTTTTTCCCAACTGTTTATTTGGCACAGAAAGAATAATGTAACCAAACCCATCTGTTTCCTCTCGCCCAGGAATTCCAAATAATGACCAAAATACTGTGCTGAACTTCTAATGACTTCTGACTTATCTCACCTGTTCTTTGTCAGAAACTTGTTAAAATTTTAATACATGTGAATAAATTATAAGGACACAATCTGGAATAAGTACAGAAATCTTATATAAACAAAATCTCAAAGTTATTTTTTGAAACAAAAAGATAAGTTTCTTGGCTCATGCCATGTGAGTAGTTGGGTTGTTTAAAATACCATGCTTTAAAAAACTTGATCTTAAACAGGAATTATGTAATTATGGGATTTAGGGCTAAAGGGAACCCAAATAAATTATCTATTTCATTACTCAAGTTTCAGATAAGATTTTTCATAGAATGCTGTAATGTTAAAGACTAGAACTTGAATAAATATTTATATTTATATATTCACATCAACACTGTGGGCCATTTTTATAAATTACTGGGTTTATTCCAGGTCAGTAAATGTTATCTACTCTGATATTTAACTATTCCAATTTAAAAAGTTTGGTTTGCTTCCTTTATGCAATCAGAAACAGTAAATGTCTTAACATACTGCATACAACTACTTCATGACATCTGAAATGCTATGTATTTGAAATTTATCCTGGTATTAGATCATTCTCACTGCAGGTCCAAATATCATCACAAATTATTAAACATCATCACAAAACTTGGTTCAAAACATTGAGTAGCATTTATATAAGCCAAATTAAAGCTAACATATAAAATTGGCTAATTTGCTTAGGTTTAAATGACACATTTTTGAATATCCACGTAACTGAGCTTTCTGTATACTGTTCTCTTCCAAAAGATTTAGTAAAAGAGATGCTCAATGGTAATCATTAGTCATTAGAGAATTACAAAGTAAAAACTACAGTGAGGTATCACTTCATACCTACAAGATGGCACTAATAAAACAAAAACAAATTTTGGGGCAGATATGGAGAAACTGGAATGCTCATACATTGCTTGTGGAAATGTAAAACTGTGCTGCATTTTGGAAAACACTGTGGCAGCTCCTCAAGCAGTTTACACACAGCTGCTGTATGACCCCAGTGATTCTACTTTTATGTATATTCAAGAGAAATGAAAATATGTTCACACAAAAATTTATTACACAAATGTTCGTAACTATTATTCATAAGAGCCAAAAAGTGGAAACAAACCAATTATCTACCAATAAATAAATTAATAAACAAAAAATTGGTATATTCAAATAAGGGTTTTATTTGGCCATAAAAAGAAATAGTACTGATAAATGCTAAGACACTGACAAACCTTAAACATATTCTGATCAATGAAAAAAACCCAATCACAAAAGACTATATATGATTCTTTTTATAATAAGGGTTCCAAATAGGTAACCCTATAGACACAAAGGTTAGATGTTTCTTAAAGTCAGGGGCAAGACAACACTGAGGAAATGACTAGTCGGGTTTCCTTCTGAATAATAAAAATGTTCTAAAATTGATTGTGGTGATGGCTGCACAACTCTGTCTACTAAATTCATCAAATTATACATTCAAATTGGCAATCTGTATGTATGCAAATTATACCTGGATAAAAATGTTTTAAAATGTGAAAAAAAAAAAAAGTTCAGTATTCTTTCCAAGAATGAAAGACCTAGGTTTCCAAAACTGGCTGGCTGAGCGAAACAAAGGCATTTGGCTTTGATTCACCTTCCAGACACTTGTTGCTTTTAGTTCATTTGCAATATATCTGCTTAACCCATGTGACGTGTAATCAGAGATCAGAGGCTCAACAGGAAGTCCATAACGATTCTTTCAAAGGAACTTTTAAAGTTTAATAACATTATCTAATAGTAGTAAAGCCCTGCTTTGATGGAGTTTTATGATCCTAAGCTCCTGCTTTCCCTTTTGAAATAACAGAAAGGATTAAACAGATAATGCAATCTGACTTCACTAAACTTTCCTAGAAAAACATCTATCATATTCAGGATAAAGCACATTGTGTTCTGAGGTGTTTTTAAAATCCCTTTGTAAACTACTATATAGTTCTACTAGAATTTAAAGCTGCAAATCTCAGTCCAAAAAACTAGATTACTGCAGCACTTACATAAAACCAAGTTTCATTTAAATCAACTTAGCTGTTTAAAAACCCACTCTGATTGGTCGGCCATGATTTGTCTATACACGGTGTGTTTCTAAATTAGTTTTATGTGTATTGTATTTCACGAACTAGATCAACCAACTCTGATCTCACCTTTCTCAAGATATGAAACCACCCAAATTAATCTCTTAAAAGAAGGTTTATTCTTTAGATTGTTCCTACACTGAATTGAGCTTAAGAGATACCTGAACGCATTAAAATAATACACTATGTATTTACTTTCAATATATTTTTTATTTCCAGAGGTTCTTCTGGAATAAAATTATTTTCATGGGAGGACTACCCATAAAAGTAGTCTAAAAGACACAAAGAATTTTAGAAGTCAATTCTTAGTATGTAGACAGATTCTGTCACTGTTTATTCAAGATTTACTTAAGCATTTATTATTTGTGAGGACTGTCTCTGGGTTAGATATTCAAAAAGGTATTGTATCATAAAATGAAAAGGATATAGGCCCTGCCTTTAAAGTATCTACAACTCAGAGTTGAGAAGGATTTCAAAAGGAGTGCTTCAGAAAGAACTGCAACTAATTAGTCTGATACTGATGAATCCAGAAGTTCTTTAAAATACTCTTAAAGTGGGGTGGGAGGAGTGCAGGGGGAAAGAAGAGGACTGAAAATGATTAAGATATGTAAGTATATAGGTACCAGTTCCCCAAAACAAATGTAAACTTCATGACTGGTTCTGTATACCTGGGACACTCTTAACAGATGTTTACAAATTATGTCTGGTTTATCCAAAGATGAACTGTGAAATCATGAAGGGAATGTTTTACTCTTTACATCTTCTGGGAGGATGAGGTAGGTACAAAGGGGAAAGGAGGAATGAAACCCAAGTGGCCTATTGAAATGATTGCAAAGTTCAAAGCTTCCTAGTATTCACATCTACACTATTCTATTATTCATAAACACTAACTTGTTCCCTTGCTGGCTTTGAATAATTCTTTATTGGCATCTTTCTAGTATCTACACCAAATGAACTAAAAACAAACAACAAAACAAAATAAAAAAAACCAAGAGTGAAACAACTATTTCAAACAACCAGATAACTTCTAAGTGCATTATCAATTCTTTCAAGACAGATCACTTCAAAGCGCTGTAGCTGAAGATGCTACAGCATTTCTCTGTCTAGTTGTTGATGGTGATTCAGGACCAAATAGTAAGTCTGGGATGCGCTGGAGCCACAAGAATATAAATTAATAGCTGAATACAGAATTAGAGGCCTTGAAAGTTTCTTTTTTTAATTTTAAAGAGAAAAAAAAAACAAAACAAAATGAAACAGAACAAATTAGATGAAAACAAAACAATGTAAGCAACACAGGATTTCAAGACAACAGGAAATCAACCATGGCTACCAGAATGTTTCCTGTTCTCCCCGAAGTAGCTGTCCACATCTTCACACACACTGAATTCAAACAAAACCAAACAGTATAAAACTGATCAAAATAAAAGAATGAAAGCATTACTAGCCTTCAAAACCAAACAACAGGAAAATCAACAAGGGCTACCTTAATGTCTCTTGCTGAAACAGTTTCATATTTAGGCACATTACTAAACATATAGTAAGTGGTAACTTAGATTTAATAGGCATTGACAGTGTCTTAGTTACTTTTTACTCATCGCTGAGACAAAATACCCGATGCCCAAAGTTGGGAAAGGAAAGGTTTATTTCTTACAGTTTTTGGAGGTTTCAGTCCATACTCAGTTGGCTCCAAGGCAGGGTGGCATGGCGGGCTGCAGTTCATGGTGGCTGCAAACAGCAAGGAATGGCAAGAGAGAGACACACCTTCTTCCTGCCATTACATCACATCCTGGCTCTACCCCCTAGGAGAGTGTAGCACTGACACCACCGATCCAAGCACTAGACAATGAACCAATCACAAATGCACAACGCAAGTACATGAGGCCTTTGGGCCACTGACATAAACCATGACAGACAGTAAGGGAGAAAGGCTTTCCTAGGGCTGGGGATTTAGCTCAGTGGCTTAAGCACCTGCCTGGAAAGGCTTTCCTACTACATCAATGTCATAAGAAGTTGAAATCATCCTTTCAAATTTCACTGGGCCTGGTCATATACAGTTCGATGCTAGAGAAGACTGTAAAGAAGCTTTCTGAACAGTTTGAAGGAGAAGTAAGGTATTTCCCTTGTTGGCTTGATTCTACTTCCTCTTCTTTCTAATTTTTTTTGAGGTGGGGGAAAATGCTAAGAGCTACCACCCTATTTTGGGATGGTGACAGATATTTTGTTTCATTTCACTATGAAAAGGAAAAATTTTACCTGTACAAGTGTTAGGTATTAGAACAGAGAATTTCATATATTGCTCTCAAAAAGGCCGAGAAAACTGGTTTTGGTTGTTACTTATTTACAAAATTATTTTGCATAGCCCCTAAATGATGTTTTACAGCAATAAACAAAACAAAATCATTCCAAGCTGCCACAAATGGTTGTGTGGAAAGATGTTTGTACACAGGATAACAAAGAAGCTGATGCTGCTCTTAAAATGACACGACTGAGTTCTCCGAGTAAAACATTCAAAATCATGAAAACAACTTTATCGATTAAAAAATGACAGTCCTAGGGAAACTTGATAAATAAAAATTACCCTGAATAACTTAACCATCAAACATCTATAATGATAGACTAGTTTTTCTAATTATAACTCTTAATAACTTCAAAAAGCTTAAAACATCAGGCCAAACAAATTAAAAATTTTAAATTTGTAAATGAAGTTAACTGAGAATATAGTTAAACAGTACTACAGGCTTCTGTTTTTTCCCCCCTAATATGATTCTCAGAACCCAATCTCCATGACAAAGTAAAATAAAAGCTTATAAAAATAACATTCATGAAGAATACTATTCTTCTAATGAGTAAAATTATTGAAAATTTTCTGTGGACATTTATAGGAAAATGATTATCCAGAAATTCCTAAATTCATTTCAGTGCTATCGTTAATGCCAAACTACACATATACATACATATACATTCATTACACTAACTGTTTTCTTATTTAGATGCTGTAGAAACTATTTTAAAACATGCATTGGTCTAAAATTTTCACTTTGGTCAACTAGTCAATTTATGTTGGAGAGATAAAGATCTTAAATTATACAATCTCACTTTGTAAAAACAGTAACTGCAATTTAAACTTACAGTTATTTGTCTCAAATAAAGAATTTGGATAAACACCATCCATGTAAACTTCTCTACATGCTTTATTGGGTGATTATGGAGGCTCTTTGAATCATCTTAAAGTCAAATATTGAATTGTTTTCCTTGAAATTCTACAGGAAGAGTGGATGTCACAGTTATAAATCCTAACAGCCAAAAGAAATTTGGTAACCTAAATGAAAAGGGCCAGTTCTTTGAATGATACAACCTGTCAAAACTTTCTTAACAGGAGACAGCAATCTGGCTAGGGCAACAGCTTTTAAATAAATCAACAATAATTAATTTTTAAAACAGAAAGTGCCAGGCTTGGATGGTTCATTGGTGACTTCTACCACCATTTAAGGAAGAAATTATACCAATTCTTTACAATCTCTTTCAAACAACAGAGCTAGGAGGAATAAACCCTAATCATTTCAGGCTAGCATTACCCTATTACCGAACCACACAAAGACATAAGAGAACCACATATCAGTAATTCGCATGAACACAGACATAAAAATTCTCAACAAAACTGAATTCAACACTATATAAGTAATTATACATTAAAACCAATTGGGATTTAACTTAGGTGTGTAAAGCTAGTTTGAAAATTAATTAATGTAATTCATCACATTGAAGTCTGAAAAAGGACAATTACATGATAATATTAATAGACTCAGAACAAGCAAGTGACAAAATTCAATATCCATTGTTGATCAGTAAACTATCAAAAGGGGAAGTTCCTTATATTGATTAAAAAGTATCTATAAAAACTCTGTTGCTAGCATCATATTTAACAGTGGCAAGCTAGAAGACTTCCAAGTAATACCAGGAATAAGACAAAGATGCCCTCTCTTACCATTTCTCTTTAACACTGTAATGGAAGTCCTACCTAATGCAATAAAACAGGAAAAATGCATAAAAATCAGGAATGGAGAAATAAAACTGCCTTTGTTCATACATGACATGATCAGTTATGTAGAAAACTGAGCAATCACAGCAAAGTTACAAGATATAAAGTTAATATACAAAAAGTCCATTTTTTTCCTACACAATAGCAATGAACAAGTAGAATTTGAAATTCAGAATACAGTACCATTTTTATTAGCACCAAAAATATTTAGGAATAATCCTAAGAAAAATAGCTATAACGTTTATATGAGCAAAACTATAACACACTCATAAGTAAAAAACAATAGAAATATTTCACATTCATGGATAGGAAGAGTCAATACTGTCAAGATGTCAGTTTTCCCCAAAATGATTTAAAAGTTGAACACAATCTTAATAAAAAATTTAGCAAGTTATTTTGAGGATATGGACAAACTGCAAAATATATATGTACAGGCAAAAGACAAGAAAAGTCAAAATCATACTGGAAGAGAACAAAGTTGAAAGACTCAGACTAAAATTAGTTGTCAAGAAGATGTGATATTGATGAAAGAATACACTAATAAGCAAAGATGATAAAATGGAAAGAACAATATTTTTTAAATAAATAGTGCTGGAACAACTGGACATTCACATACAGAAAGATTAAGCTGGACAAACTCACTACAAATATTAACTCAAAATGAATCATGGAGCTAAATATGGAACATAAAACTATAAAACTTCCCGAAGATATCATAGGAGAAAATCTAGATAATCTTGGAACTGGCAATGAGATTTTAAACACAACACTAAACCATGTTCCATGAAAGAAATACTTAGCAAGTTAGACTTCATTAAAATTAAAAATACTTAAACATTTCTGCCCAGTGAAACACTGTGAAGATAATGAGGAGAGAAGCCCGAGACTGGAAGAAAATATTTGCAAAAGATGTAACAGATAAAGGATGTAACTCAAAGCATACAAATAATTTTTAATATTTAACAGTAAGAAAATAATCTAATTTAAAAATGGGCAAAAGACCTGAATAGATACAACAAAGAGAAATACAGATAGCAAATAAGCACATGAAAAAATACTCCACACTAAATGCCACTAAGGATATGTAAGTTAAAATAATGAGAAGCCATTTCATAACTATTTACAGTTATCAAAATCTAGTATGAAAACCCCAAACACTAATGAGGATATGGAGCAATACAACCCTCGTTCCTTGCCAGTAGGGATACACAATGGTACTGCCACTTTGGAAGATAGTTTGGCAGTTTCTCATAAAATAAACATACTCTTACCGTATGAGCCAGCAATACTCAAGGGGTTCATAACAGTTTCACACAGAACTACATATGGATGCTTGTTGTAGTTTTATGCATAATTGCAAAAACTTGGAGGTAAACAAGGTATCTTTTGTGTGAGTGGATAAACTTTGGTACATTGAGACAAAGGGATAATGTTCAGCACTAAAGTTGAGCTATGAAGCCAGGAAAAGACACAGAAAAATTTAACTTCAGATTACTAAGTAGAAGAAGCCAATCTACTAGCCAGGCATGGTGGTACATGCCTATAATCCTAGCCCTCAGGAGGCAGAAGTAGGAGGATTGGGAGTCCAAGGTTGACCTGGACTACCTACCCTGACTTAAAAAAAAACAAACAAAAAGGGGTACCTCCTGTATGATTTCAACTGTGACATTTTGGAAAAGGCAAAACTATGGAGATAGTAAAAATATCAGTGATTTCCAGGGGTTGTGAAGAAAAAATGGATGAACAAGTACAGCACTAGGATTTTTAGGACAATCAAGTTTATATACTACAACGATTGATATGTGTCATTTCACATTTGTCAAAACTCAAAGAATGTACAACACTAACAAGGAACTAGGCACTATGGGTGATTACGATGAGTCAAGATAAGTTCATTAATTACCACAAACCTGCTCTAGTGGGGAATGATGATAATGGGAGAGCATATAAATGTAGGGCAGAAGGCATACAGGACTCTGTACTTTGTTTCATTTTCCTATGAACCTAAAAGTGCTCTAAAAACATAAATGTTCTAAATGAAACAAAACCCATGATGACATCATATTTCATAACAACTTTTATTTAAAATAATGGTATATATAAAAATTTTATATTGTAATTTTAGAGATACATAATTACTTACATACTATGCTTTCAGCCTAGTTATCTAGTATTATGAATCCTTTTGGTCCGTCAGCCTGCTTTTACTTCTTTCTTTAAGGCTGGGTGTAGAATGTGACTATCTCCAAGGAGGGAAGGAAAAAAATATTAAGGATGCTAGGGAGTTTTGTCTGTAGTTATCTTTGATGATAGTGAGAGGCATTCAGAACCATGAATATGTTACTCAAACATAAATGAGAAAAACTGTATCAGTGATCTTCATGTGGGGGTTTACATAAACATGTATTTCATTATTACTGCAGATTTAACCACTAACAAGCTATATCCAAGACACCTAACTTCTCTTGAGTCCTCTACTGTATCATCAATATCCAGCTTCAAACTTCCATTCTTTGAAGTATTTCTCCATTATGCTCCGAGATTTCCAGGTGCCAACATTTACAGTAGGAATGATTTTCTGAGGCTTCAGCCATTGGACAAAACGTTTCATTTCTAGGTAGCTGCTGTGTTCACTATAAGGAATTCCTGCAAGACCAAAGAAAAGACACTGCCAATTAAAACTAATAAACTCTCAAGTATAAACTAAAACAGAAAAGCAATGCAGACTATTGTGAAAAACTCCTTTGTCCTTTAGTTCTGATAAGAAATCTTGGTGTCTTTTATGGATAATAAAGTCTAAAACATTAAAATGACACAAAACTTACAAATTAGAACACCCATTACTTTTCTATTTTTGGTTAATAATATGCACTCCTAGACAATCCTATGTAATTAGCATTTTCCTCTTTGTAAACAATTCTTTTTAAACAAGTGGTAGACTCTTGATTTCTAGATTTCTTTCTTTTTTTTTTTTTGGTAACGGGGATCGAACTCACGACCTTGCGCTTGCCAGGCAGGCGCTTAAGCCACTGAGTTAAATCCCCAGCCCGATTTCTAGATTTCTTGATTTCTAGAGCAAACAAGCAGATTGTAGTCTCAAGGTTTAGATATATGAAAATATTTAAAAGTGAAATCCTAAACATTCCTTTATTGTCTTCAGCAAAGATAACGTACAGTAGAGAAGGGTTGGAGGGGTCCTGTTTTGAATAAACTAGGTCTTCAGAAGCTAATGTGAGTCACTGGTTTAAAGTCTTCAAACACGTTTCCTTTAGCCAGCAGTGCACTAAGCTGGCTGGAGGGCAATGGTAAACTTCTTCCAAGGGATGAAAATGCTCAAGTCAAGTCTCTTCCTCCTCCTGTCACCAGATCTAATCATTCATCTCCTTCCTGCTTGCAACCTCAGGGCATTGCTTAGATTCTGCTGTTTTTAGACGTCCATAGTATCTTCACTTTCAAATAATTCTACACTTTTCTCCAAGTAGCACTGATTACAGAAATGAGGTAAATGGTATCAGCCAACGTTTATCTACTCCTTTATGTCAGTTTACAATGGGCTGGATAGAGGTTTAGAACTGTAGTGAGATTTGAAACTTGAATTGTTAAATTCTTTGGTAAATTCTTTTTCTTATATCTGTTTTTCAACACTCTTTAAAAACATAAAAGTAATCATCAACATTGAAAGTAAGAAGAAAGTTTAATAACTGTACCATATATTGAAATATTTCCTTTGGTCTGGGGAGTAACATCTGCTATGCGAGTTAACTTATTAGAATGAGTCCATCCTGTAGGTCGAAAAGCCAAAATCTGGTTGTATTTCCCACCATATTTCTTCAAATGACTTTGTAAATGCTGTTAAATAAAAATAGCATACTGATTTAATAGTAAGGGTAAATAGTAAACGGTAAAGTTATGTGGAATGAAATGATTAAAGATATTACACTGGCATAGTCACAAAGAGTTTTTATTTGATAAGATTAGCTTGCAATAACCTAGTGCCACATTTTTAAAGAAATAAAATCACTGAAAAAAAACTTCACTTATGTAAACAAGCTTAGACATTAAGTGGAAAAAAGTATGATGAAGTAACTTGAAGAATAATTATGTATAAGCAAATTATGATTCAGATAGCTTAAAAAATGCTATACAAATCCAACTACTCAGAGACTAAGAGTAATGATGGAAAACATCAATGGGAATGTGACTCCATGCAAATAAACTCACAGAAGACCAAGACACAAGGAAAGAATTGTGTAAGAAGGGTATTATATGTGACAACAGACATGCATTTTAAAGATGCATAACAGCATTCTTCTCAGGAGTTTATTCTTTCTAGCCTTTTTGACATGAACTAGATTAATTTCCAAACTTTCACACTACTACAATTGGAAATATTATGCTTCTCTCATAAATTTTTAATAGAACTTTTCCACACTAAAGTCATAATTAATGATGTTATTTGATAAAACTCAGAAGCTCAATGATCAAAATGCAGTCTTTGAAACTTAAGAGAAATCCAATTAGATAACAATGAATTAAGGGATTTAAAAAAACCCCAAAATTTAGTATTTTTGGTTTCAAGATTAAAACCCAGTTTCAAAAGCTTAGAATGAATAATAATACAACTCACTTTGTTGAAGTAAGAATCCTCTAAATTCTGTTTTGTATCAAACAATAATCTCTCATTAAATTAAAGCCAATACAAGAATATCTACCACAAAAGTCATATTTCTAACTAATAGGCTCATCAAAAAAAAAAAAAAAAACTTGGATGCAAAAGTTTCCATTACAAGATCCCTGGCCCTGCAAACTTTCAAGTTTTTTGCCTTGGTAAGTCTAAGCCCTAACTAATACACTATTACTTGCTTAATTACTATTCTTTTTTACCTTGGCCTCACAGATAAATAACTGGAGATCATGGATTAAAGCAATTATACATGTAATACCACAAACTCAAGAATACAGTTTTAAAAATATGCCATCAAGTCTATCCATTACTGTTTGTCTTCAAACATATCCAGTACTAGGCGGGGATGTAGCTTAGTGGCAAAGTACTTGCCTAGCATGTGTATGAAGCCCTGGGTTTTATACCCAGCAACACAAAACATAAACAACATAGGATAGCTAAGTACCCGGGGGAATTAAATGACATACTTGCTTTTTATAAGTTTGCCTTGCCACAGAAACAACATGTGGCATAGCCTAGTGCTGTAAGCAAAAACTTAGGTTATCATGTAAGTGAAACCTACAGAAAAGACTGCCAGCAAACCACAAGTTGTCCATTTTCTATAATATCAGAACTACTCTAATGAGGAAATTTATTATAAACAGTTTAGTCAAAACAAAATTCCTAATTTATGACTGTTTCTTTCAGTTTGCTAGCAACAAGTTTATGAGAAAAATGCTTTGGCAATGTCACTGGAGTTATTTTTTTCAGTATGCAAATCATCACATGCAGCATTATTGTTATCATGTTTCATCACATTTAGTCAATCAGATCTAAATCAGAGGTAGTGGTCAACACGCAGGACTCTGAGATATTGACATTATTATATGTAATATAATAATATGATACTATTATATCAATACTATTGATAGCATTTCAAAGACTTTAAAGAATGCCTTGGACATTTTGAAAACTGTAATTAAGTTTATTTTTTCACAAAAAGTCACTACATCTACAACAAAACTACTTTTGGCTGATAAACAATTGGCTAATTATTAACCAAAATACAGCTTTATGTAACCATCACTTTCCATTATACCTGAGTGTTTTGCTTAGTTCTGGAGACAGGGTCTCTGCCCAGGCTGGCCTCACACTCGTGATCTCCTGAGTAAAGGATCATAGATGTGCACAAACACAGCTGGTGTGCTACTACATCTGTGTTCTGAAGATTAAATAATCTTCAAAGAATGTGATCAACACTTGGTCATTTTAATAGAGGAAAGGGAGGTTATATTAAGTATCTTCTCCAGTATTATGCCCAGAATGCCAGAGTAGTGGGAAGGGAACACAGATGTCACCTTCTAGAAACCCACAGCCAACGGGCAAGACAGTATACAAGCCCCAGCTTCTGGGTCTTTTTCAGTGGAAACTGTCTGCCTTTTTTATTCTTTTGGTGGTATTGTTGAACCCAGAGTCTCAGCACTGAGCTATATCCCTGGACCATTTTCATTTTTTTAATTTTGAGAAAGAGTCTTACTAAGTTGCTGGCGAGGCGGGGGGGGCTTAAATTTGCAGTCTTCCTGTCTCAGCCTCTCAGAGTAGTACTGGACTCCTGGCTCTGTCTACCCTTTCCTGGTTTTCTCTAGTTCTGATCATTTAGGAGCCTAACAGATGATCGTTTCACAAAGGACTCCATTTTTAGTATAAATTCCTAGATGTGGTAAAATACAAACTTACTATTAAAAATAGAGTTGCCACCACATCACCCCTTTTCCAAGGACACTAGCCATACATATTCAAAAACCTTGGTTTGTAAGACTAATTAATTCTGCTCAAAATGCAATGCATTTGTATACAAAAGTAGTGAGAGAGACAGGGACAGAGACAGGGAGGGAAGGAGAAGGGCAGAGAGAGGGAGTGAGAGAGAAAGAAAACCAAGTGTGATTATGTGATATTCACCACGTCATAAAACTCATATTGCAAGACATCATTCAAGTTAAAATGTCTTACAAATGTTTGTCTCACATATATATATATATATATATATATATATATATATATATGTAGTGAAAATTTCTGAATCATTAAAACCAATTTGAATTCTCATATAAAAAACTGTACTTGAGCTTCCAATTGTCTGAAGCTTTAATTCTTGTTTTAGTTTGTAAATTATGTTCTCTAGAAGGCCATGTGTGTCAGAAAACTATAAAGTGGCAAGTTGTGGGGGAACTGTCAGAAAACTGCTTAGAGGTGATGAATCTTTACCTGTGTTCCAAATCCTGCTCAGAAACCTTACTTCATCAATTACTAACCTACTTCATATATTTTAGTTTCTTGTGATCACTTAACATAAAAATTCTCATTTCTAATGATAAACCCTTCTGTGACACTTGGGCCATCAACATTATCTGACTCCTCTGGGCAGCCACATTCTGTGCTTCTGATCTCCATTGTCTCGCTTCTTATTAATCATCTGCTTTATGATTTTGGCTCTGAGGAAGCTAGCTGCCGACTTCTTCCTAAGTGCTCAACTCAGCAGTTTTTAGAATATTCATGATTTTAGACCAAAATCAACCTGGTACCACTGGCAGTCACACTCCATTTCCTCTCCCTCAAACTCTGCAACCACTAACCCACTTTCAGTCTCTACAGATTTACATACTCTGAACACTTCACATACGGAGAATACATACCACACCTGTACTTTGGGGGCCAGCGTTTTACACCTGGAATAATGTTCTCAAGGTTCACGCATAGCGGCAAGTATTAGAACTTCATTACTCTTCATACTTGAACAGTACTGTTTTATAGCTTTGTCCCCTTTTAATTATTCATTCATTATTTCACAGGCATCTGGGTTGTTTTTACTTTTGGATAATGCTACAAACAATTCTGCAGAAATGTTGTGCAGACATATGATTTCAATTTTCTGGGGCATGTCCATAGGGCTGGGATTGTTGGGTTACTTAAGTTTCAAGGATTTACCAAACTGATTTTCCTTACT
This sequence comes from Dolichotis patagonum, assembly GCA_004027295.1. NCBI lineage: Eukaryota > Metazoa > Chordata > Mammalia > Rodentia > Caviidae > Dolichotis > Dolichotis patagonum. Next base: position 35,724 of record PVJX010004411.1, on the reverse strand, counting down.
CAAGTAATAGACCTAAAACACTCCTTTTGTTTTGTTTTAAAACACAACAGGTATTATCGATAAGACAAAAACAGTGGTCAGCATCCTATTTAACAAACCTCTATAAAAATTACATCACGAATGTTACAGGAAGAGTGAAAGCAAATTTCTTTGTGCATTATGTTTGGAATCACACTTAACACACAAGTTGGATATATTTCATTGCCAGGTGTCAAAATGTTAGTAAATGGAATAAACTGAGTTAGTGTATAAGTAAACTTAACAGATAAGCCCTCAAATCACAGGTCACATAGTACAAGTTTTAGTTTATACCTTGGAACTAATGCTAGAACTTTCTCTCAGCATCTACTCCCACTGCTTCACTTAATCCTCAGAATGAGTAAATTTTCAACATATGGTTACCCAGGCTTAATATTAATACAGATTGGAAGAAAAGTAAGAACTCAAAATTTCTCACTTATTTCCCCACTCATTCAGAAAGACTAGAAAATGATTGGGAGACAGAAGGTCTGAATGACCTTACTGCTGCATACTTTTTTATTCCTGTTTCTTCCTGAATGCCATTCTTCTAAGTTCCCGGTAGGCATATGAATTATTCTGGAGAGCTGCACACATAGAAAAACTAAAAACATTAAAAATTCCCTTGAAAAAATTTTAGTGCAAGTTTTACTGTAGATGACATTCTACTATAATTGAATTCCTTGGAGTGAAATGCAGGTAAATTGTGATTCTAGTTTGTAGTCTCAGATTTGCCTTTCAGGTTCATCCTTAGAGCTAGCCCTTGAATGCTTACCTTAAAATTAATCTGTGTCATTGGGAGAAGGTGAACCAAAGAATTATACATGTCTGTAGTGATGAGGGAATTAATTTCTGATATATTGAGGCAGCGTAATGTTTTATATTTTTCTTCAGACATGCCCACTTTTGAACCCAAAACATCGGCAATGGCTATAGAGAAAGTAAAAGGTTAAAAATAGTAAATTGATGCTTTGTGAAAAAGTCGTAACTTACATTTTAAAATAAGAATTTATCAAATAAAAGCAATTTCAAAACATTCACATCTACACCACAGTGCCTTTAATGGCTAAATCATGGTATTGGTTAACTATGTGGAATAAATTGTGAAAGAAACAAAAATTTTGTTTTTTAAATGCTTATTGTACAAAGGTGTAGAAGGAAAGGAACTAAATTTGGGAGAACTTAAAAACCCTGGCCTAAGGGTTGAGGTCATATCTCAACATTTGACATAATATAACTATACTTAAAAAGAAATGATATTATGCAAAAATAGCACAATGCTATCTAGACAAACTAGAAATAAAAACATAAACAACTGAAAAACAAAACTTAAACTATCCTGTAAAATAATTAACTTATGGTTATCCTCAAAGAATAATACACATATACTTCAGTCATTTTTCAAAGTTAATTAAAATCGTGTAAGACATTTGCTTTTAAACATCAATTGCAAAGGTTAAGATAAACATACTTAACTAAATATTTTTATAAAGCCTTTCCAAGTTTAAATGTATCAAGCACATTAAATTTTCCTTCAATTTCAAAGGGAATATTGGATAATTTCAAGAAATAAATTTCAAATGTACAAGTAGACAGACTGATGGGGCTTCATGCAAAAAGAATCTGATCTTTATAATATATTAATGTAAATTAGATACAACTACCACTTACCTAGGAAGACTTTCTCTTTGCCAATACAATAAGTGCCACAGACTACAAGAGCACGTGGGTTTCGAGTTACAGCCTCAAAGGCAGTGTTGATGGCGAACTGGATAACCTCTTGCTGAGATGGAAAGGTGTATTCCGGGCTGCAGTATCTATAATACAGAAATACGTACTTATTAAAAAACAGTAAGAAAGCTATACTGACCACAGCTCTAACCTTGGACACAATTTTAAAAAACAAACTTAAAAATTATATGCAACAGCAGTATATTAAAATACCAGTTATTTCACTAAAGTTAAAATGTTTGTTAGCAGTTCTTACCAATTTATGATGGAATTATTATAAGTTTTCAATGTATTTTTAATTTACTTCTTTTATCAGCCTCAAAAAAAATTTCTTTCCCCTCTTTTTGAGATAGGGTCTCGATATGCAGTTCAGGCTGGTCTTGGGCTCACTTTGTAACCCAGGCTGGTCTCAAACCTGCAATGATCCTATTGCCTCACCCTCCTGAGTACTGGGAGTTCAGGAGTGCACCACCACGCCCGACTAAAGAAACCTTTTGAAGATCTTTTTACCTCTAAGAATATTTATAGTTAATCAGGTCTTTTAGTCATAGATTATAAACCTTAATATGTATATATATATATATATATATATGTATTTTTTTAAAACCCCAATCAGTATATAACAAAATATATTAAAAAGGATTATATTTAGATTAAGGAACTTTGATTTAATAAAAAATTAAATAAAAGTGAATATGAATTTGATATAGTTTTTAAAATTAATGAATATTCCCATGTATATTACCTCTTTTTACAGATACAAAAAGAAATGTAGCATTACAGGACTACAATAGCTCCAGTTGGGCCTAAATATAATAACACAAATTAAACTACTACCTATATCTTTTTTATATGAAAAATAAGCACTGCTTCATTAAATATAATAAATTACAAACACCAACTAAACATTTCTTTCAATTTTCCAAAATGTTTTTCCTTGTCAAATACCAAGAGGGAAAAAAACTTCCAACTTTTCTACAAAAAACACACACACACAAAATTTATTTTCATAATTTATCTATTACTTAAGGTAGATATGAAAGAATGGAAAAATAACTTACTGGTTATAGAAAGACCATCTTTTACTAAAATCTTCCACAGAAACTTACTTACCTTTAATATAGCTTGAAATGCTTAATATAATTAATTTTTAACAAATTGATGAGGCATTTTAATATATAATATTATACTGTACATCGTATATATATAGATATTTTATTTGTCAAGTATATCTTAATAAAGCTGAGAATAAGAATATATACTTAAAATATAATGGGTTATACCATTATGTTTATATCCATTAGGAGTTTAAAGCTATCAATTATATATTAGCTTCTGAAGAAAAGAAAAAAAAGCAATTTTCAATACTCAGAACTGCATTTTGGCCTTAGTTTTCTCTTAACGATTATATCTAACACCCACACAGACACTCTGGAAGGGTAACCTAAGAGTGTGTTTTCCTAAAGCTTAGCACTATTTTTTCTCCTCCTTTTAGGGATAGGATTCTGCTATAAAGATTTTCAAAAACAAGTTACAAAAAGTAAAGCATAGTCAATACAGACGATACTAAATTGTTTGTTAGTGAGTATATTTTTTCTAAACAGCATCCCTCTAATAAGCAGCCTTGAAATAGTAATTGGCAATAAACCATTATCTTAATCACCTAAGCAAATGCTTAAGTTATTCATAAAACACAGAAGCAAAGGCTATCAGTGGAAAAAAGCAGCATCCAAAGAGCGCTCTTACGTAGTGTCTAAGTACAGCATGTGGACTTTCTGGCCTGCAAGACGAGAACGTTCCATGCTGGGATCCGCTCTGAAGTCTCCGGTGTGTAACACAACAGTGCCATTAGGAAGGCAGAAAAGAATCATAGCAGCACCTGGACAGCTGGACACAAACATTTAGAGGCATATTTGCTACACAGTAAAGCACCTGCAGGAAAGGCACCTATTTCAATATCAATAAATTAATACATCTTATTAGTGACCACTGAAATACTACAGAGGAAACACAACATTTGAACTGTGGCAAATTTACATCATAAAAAGAACTGAGAAAGACTAATTCACTTTCATGTGTTCAAACCCTGCACATTCCTACGCAAGGCCTATCTTTAGGACTCTGCCTTGGTTGTCTTTTGGGAAATGAGATCTAAGCCCTTGGAATATTTTGTATGAGAAGAGTATTTTATGTTTCTGAGGCATGAGCTAAGTCATACCAGCTTGATCAGTAGTTTATACTAACTATGTGATTTATTGTGAATATTTCAATAAAGTTGACTTAAAAAAAAAATCAAAACTCGAGTTAGGGACCAAAAAAAGAAATAGCAGCAAAGCTAGCAGACAAAATGAAAAACAACCTGAAGTAACAGTGTTGGCCGACATCTTAGGAAACCTGGATTTAGCCTATTCCTTTCCCCAAGTATCTATGATTTCCATGGAACAGCAGACTAACAACCATATTAGGAAAAACAGAAGCATAGCTAATAGTTGTGTTTGGCAACATGAATGCTGATAATACTTTACGTTAAAAAGATGGGTGGGGGAGAGAAATAATTTTCAAGAAAAAAAAGTCTTCCAAATATTTGCTATCTAAAGTCTGAAGGATTTCTTAGTTTAAATGCAATGGGTTAGAGGCAGAGGACCTCTGGTATCTAAATGGGGTATGGCTGTTAACTTATATAAATATTAAAGAAAACAGCAAAAGGTTATCTGCATAGCAACAATTTTAATTTTTTATCCCCTCCCCACTTTGGCAGTACTGGGATTGAAAGCCAGGGCTTTCACCTCAGCCATCCTCAGTCTCTTCTGCATCTTTTTTATTTTTAAGACAAAATCTTGTGAAGTTGCCTAGGATGAGCTCTGTCTGACTCAAGATCCTACTGCTTCAGCCTCTAGGCATGCGCCACCACACCCAGATATTAATGTATTTTTAAAAAGTTGGAGTCTCATGTCAAGAGTAGTAATTTAGTCCTCTAATACTTGGAAGATTTCACTACATTTACTCTCTGATTCTATAATTGGGTATTTTTTTTTTTCAAAAGTAGGAATGTGTTTTATTCACATTTTAAGAAACATCAAGCATACCAATTTTAACAAAATCATTTTTGTAAGAAAAAAAATTCTTAACCATCCCAATATGTTTTCTTTTGAACTTTTAAGAATAAGTTACAACTAAAGCCACTTAGATACTTACTGGTTGGCATCAAGCAAAACGACTCTGACACCGTCCACTATACATTCAGTGTCCATTGGCAATGCGTGGATATACTGTTCTTGCACATGAAGCTTGCTCTTCAACAGGCTGCCAGTTATCTGCAAAACAGGGTGTGCTTTCTGCTGAGTCAGTGAAACACCAGGTACCAGGTGTGATTAAAAAGATACAGCTAATGCTTACATTTTTAAAAATTGATTACAGTAAAAGATACACTGCCATGGATCTCCTTCAAAATACACTCCCTTGCTTCAACAAACTTACACCGTCAGTCTTGTTTCTTTCTGCAGCAGTTCTGGAATTCCTCTTTTGAGTCTTCAATTGCACTGCTGTGGGTGCCTTAATGTCTTGAATTGATTCAAAACATTTACCTTTCATGGTCATTTTGACTTTGGGACAGAGCCAGAAGCTGCGTGGTGCCAAGTGCTATGAACAGGAGGATAAAGACATACCATGTTTTACCAGCCTACCTTTCTCCCGGATGGCACTCAGCAGTAGCAGAAGGAAGACTTTCAGAACTGCTTCAGAAAGAGGCAAGAATGATACGGAAGTGTGTCTGTGGCAAGGGATGTACTGTCAGGGAGATTAATGGCAGCATATCTTTCATTGTAATAAAAATTTTAATTTAGACTGTCACTGAATACTTTGACCACCCCTTGTATAAGCTATTTTCTATATATAAATAGACAATGTGGTAAACCGTATATTTAAAAATTTTTTAGTATTGTCTCCTATTTTTTGCATATAAATAAAAAGACAACTTGCCAATTTTGTATTATATTTATAAAATTTTAGTACTGTTTTCTAAGTATGGGATGCATTATAAAATGTTAGAGGATCTTGATCACAGTTCATATTTTGTTTCAATTCCAGTTCAGAACCATAGCATCTGAATAATCTCCTTGCTTTTATAGTTTCAAATACTTCCTAAAAGGACGGTATCACTCATCTATGTACACACTGTCTCTCCAACACCTGTAAAAAGCTCATCATTCTCAGCATGATGCACAAAATCATTTGCCATCTGGTCTCAGCCCATTGCTGTGGATTTATCTTCGGTAGTTCTCCATGGCATGTACTAGCTTTTCTAAAATTTCTTGGTCTTTTGTTTTTATTATTGATACAAGGTCTCCCTATGTAGTTCAGGTTGGCTGTGAACTGAGTACACCGCCCAGGATGGCCTCAAACTCCTAGTGATCCTCCTGCCTCAGCCTCCAAAGCCTTACAAATTTGTGCCAGTGACACGACCTAAATTTTTTAAAAAGTCTGGAGTAAGTATATTTCTCAAGTGCTTTCATACAAATTCCACTCTCTGCTTGGTATGTTCTCTCCTTTTTCCTCTGTCTGCAAATCAGACAGACCTGCGTTCAAATTTGGATCCTGCTAATACCCTCTCTGTGACTTGGACCATTCACATAATCTCTCAAAACATCATCTGCTTCACTAAGTAAGAGAGGATACTTCATGAATGGTGTGAAGATTAAGTCAAATTCTGGATAAAGCCCTTAGTAATGGATTAAAATGTTCAGATTTTAATAATTAGTTTAAGGTATCTCTTTCACCATGAAATATTCTCTCCACCCTAGTGCACAACAGAATAAATAGCCCTAGGAAGTCCATTCATTTTTCTACTTACAATTACTTGTGAATATTTTCCCTGCAGGCTATAAACTTGAATTTAAGTATTTTTGTCTTTTATATTTATTTAAGCACTCAAAAAATGTTTCCCGAAGGAAAGTGTTTATTTTATATTATCTCTCTGTGTCTGATTTTTTTTTAAATTTTAAAATGAAAAAGAACAAAAACAATACAGAATTTTAAAACAATGTAACAGGATATCAACAGTGGTTAATATATTGTGTATTGTTATCTTCAAAGTAGTGGCTTGGAGTACAAGATCTAGGCATGAAAAAAATGATCAAACAATGAAAGCACAAACTGTTCTTTTTGATGACCTAACAGAGATTAGTGGTATGACTTTCTAACAGTCATTTCCCTTCTTTCTTTTCTCCTTTTCCTCATCCTAGTTGTTCTTTCCTTTTGAGCAATTTCTTTCCCTTTCACTTCCATAATCGGACACTGGTTTTTTATTACATCATGAAAGTTTATCTAGTTTTATGTAATAGAACTTTTAAAAAAGTAGGCTATTAAGTGTTGAAATTAACTCATTTAGAGTCTTGATCCGGAATCTGTTTCGTCTTATCTTTTCCAGTAGAATAATCTTATAGTTTTAATAATTTTTAAATTACATCACTTAGAAACCCACAGCAATCTACAACTACAATCTACAATGTACAATGTACAATCTACAACTCAGAATTTAGACTACAAAAACTTACCTCACTACAGTAAACTGGAAATGTGAAGTTTCTGGACAACCCAGCATAGTGATCAGAATGAAAATGTGTGAGGAAATAGGCTGTACATCCTTCAATTGCACCATACTGAAAGGCATCAACAGTGAAGCCCGTTCCTGCAAGGAAACACCAACACAGCAGGATGAGAAGCGCTAATGAGGGTAACCCGGCTGGATGATAAACACTGAATCCTCTCTCCTCCTCACACCTCACCTCCAATTTAACTATAATTTATTTAAAACCTACACCACCTACTACTGCAAAAGGTGACAGTAAGTCTTGTTAAGGGTCTACTAAATATTTCCCTATAGAGACCTTTTTATGAATGACTACGCAACAATGTAAGTAAAATATAAAAAAATTCTAAGCTACAAATGAATTACTTTTTTGTTTCGGTTAATACTTTTAATGTTTTCTAGACAACCGAAATTCTCTGCAGAAGAGCAAAGGAGAATGTTGTAGAACTTCTTCTAAAACATTAACACTTCATGGGGCAATACTGACATGCTTCTAAGGAGGTGAAAATGGTTGAGGTCACTATAATCTCAAATCTTATAGAAGTTTGTGGCCCTCCAAAGGGTCACTGTACAATAAAAGATAAGTGCTATTTCTATAGCTTGAATTTCATTTTGGGGGTGAGAAAAATGCTGAAGAAGTTTCCCTAAACAGGCAATAAGAAAAAGTCCTAAAATGTGTTCATGAAACAACTACCCTGTATACTGGCAGACAAAATGCATGCACATAAGCATAACTTCAGTTCTACTAACGCTCTCAACATGCGACATAAAGGCATGCTCTCTTGCACTTTCAAGCTCACTTGAAGTACAGAGAATTATCACAATTATCATTAAAAACAAAACTTGCGGGCTGGGGATTTAGCTCGGTAGCATAAGTGCCTGCCTTGCCAGTGCGCAGTCGTGAGTTCGATCCCTGGTACCAAAAAAAAAAACCCAAAAAACCCACAGTGCTATTCTCTACAAATTTTTTTTGAACAAATTATAGACTTAGAAAATTAACAAAACATTTTAACAAACCTCTTTTGAAACCAAGTGCATTTTGGTCACTTTAATGTATATTCTCAGAAGTTAATGGTTTCTTCAATAAAAAAATTCATTCCTCTATACATTGCTATCAAAACTCATCTTTGAAAGCATGAGAAGTTACAAGAATACGAAAAGGCAGAAAAACTACATTGTAATAAGGTTGTTAAATGGTTGGCATTAATTGTGACAGGTACAACCTGTTAGATTCCCTTCTCTGAAGTCATTTAGTATTCTCTTTATTTCTCACATGTGTGTAGACATTGCCTTTTATTATACTTACAGAAATGCCTTTTCTCCTTCTGAAGTGTGCGTATTATCAATTACCTAACAATTTTCCTGTGCTCTGTAATACCCATCTAACTAGTACAGTAACTAGTGTACCGAGTATGTTTAATAAAATCTTGCTGAATTGAATGCAGAAAAATAAAAAATCAAAAACCATGTTAATGGTTCATGAAGTATCGTTCAAAGCAATGTACACACAGTACAAATTATTTCATACACACACACCCATAGACAATGAATATGAAGGCAAAAAATTTTGTGTCTTTGCCGATACAATGAACATTGATGTCCCAACTTACCAGGTATTTTCTTATAGAATGGACATGTCCTTTTTCTTAATTCCCCTGTATTAGGTGACTCTGAAACTTTCACGTTCTCTCTCTGCAGCCTGCCAGGACTTGATTTTATAAAGACTTTATCTTCACTTAACTTGACTGCCCCAGATCCCGATTTTGTATTGTTAAGGTGCCCTGATCTCTTCTGATGTGCTTCTTCCTGTGAATTTGACTTTTTACGTCTCTTTCTTGGACGCTGTGACTTCTCATCAGACAGTTCCACAGAGAACTGACTATCATTTAAATTCTTTGCATCAAATTCTAAATCACTTAAAGATCTTTCTGCTTTCCTTTTGTACTGCCGGGGCCTCTTTCCGTTAGGACTTGAAACTGGATTTAAATTCATCATTTCTAATGTATTTTCCTCCAGCGATTTCTTTTCTTCTCTTCTGGGTGGTAGTCCAAAATATACACCTATATCAGTTTGCTTCATTACCTTGCTAAAGTGTCTTGCTTTGCCGTTAGGACTAGAAGACAATTTTTCCAAAGAAGACTTAGCAGCAGTAGATGTACTAGATTTTCTTGTACTTAAAAGTGTAACTTTACTGTTTGGTATACCATCTAATGTCTTTCTGCAGACACATGCTGAATTGGCATTGTTCTTAGCACAGAAGTTCTCACTTGCTAATGCTTTAACTTTACTCTGGCTTGAATGCAAACAAAGACTCTGTCCTCCCTGACTTTCTAAAGATTTTGACAACTCACAATTAAGTAATGGCAGAGAAGCTCGATTATAAACAGCTGTTTCTTCAACTGCCTGTTTCTGTTGATTTGATTGAGATGAGTGAAATTCTGGCTCATTAGGTTTTGCTTTAGTGGTTTGATAATTAGAAGCAGGTAGTTCCCCTGCTAATGCAGGTGGACACATCAGAAAATTATCATCAGTGAATGCTTGTTCGTATGAGATGCCACTCTTAGCTTGGGAAGTAAAATAAAATGAATCACTGAGACCACTGCACATATGTAGTCCTTCATTGTACTTATCTTGAGTTAAGAAGCTATTCATTTTGAGGCCGATTTCCTCTGAATTCCTCAGTAAGTGTTCATGGAGGTTTTTAAACTCAGTAGAGCTGTCATCGTCTTCTAGGATGCCATCTTTAGAATTTTTGGTAGGAAATAGTTCCTGCTGTGAGTCATCCAGCTTTTCATTTATATCATAAGTTTCCTCATCACTCTGAAGTGGAGAATAGGAGATTTCACAGCTGCTGAAGTCATTTTCTGATAATGGCAAATTTGTGTGTTGTGAGGCGCTTTGGCTTTCTGATTCTTTTCCAGTACGAGCCAAACCAACTCCTACCAGTTTATCAATCTTAACCAATTCTGTAGATTGTAGTAGAGCTTGCTGGGATGACTGAGTATTTGTAGAAGAGGAAACCTTACTGGTCTGAGTTGTAAGCTGAGCTGTTTTTAGATTCTGTGTCATCAACAAGGGATCATTTGAAACATTGTTTAAGTTCTCAAATTGTTTCTGAGGCAGAGACCATTTTTCCTCATAGGTAAAAGAAAAAGCTGGCTTGGTCTCACTGTAACTCCCACCTGGCACATGTGGTATGTCACTGACAGGATCATTGCGAGCCCTCCTCTGAGCAAGCAGAAGGTGAGTGAATTTCTTATAATGAGAAGGAATTGTTGAGGTACACAGAAGACCGTCTGGGCACTCTGAAAATTTTAAGGAAAAAAAGGTATTGCAAGACAAGCTTTGAAGCACTAGCACTATAAATAAACATGTAAATAGAAAACCATTAGTTCTCCTCTGAGGCCTTAAGACAATAGCTATTGTGAACTGCACAATCAAAAAACTCATTATTAAAATATCAACACTTAATCCAAAATGGTTTTACAAGGTTTTTTTTTTTTTTTTTTAACTTTGTTTTTGGCAGCACTGGAGATTGAACCCTGGGTCTTTGCTTTGAGTTAAATCCCCAAATCTTTTTTTTATGCTTTGAGATAGGAGCTTATAAAGTTCCCCAGGTGGGACTCAAATTTGCTGAATTCCTGCTTCAGCTTCCCAATGTGCTAGGATTAAAATGGATGCCAACATGCCTGGTTATTACTTAAGTTAAATACTCTTATATTGTTCTTCAAATAATATTTTCTCCAAAAAATCTGAGATAACTTTAAAATATACAAATCATTACAACTCAATTTCTACGCAGTCCAATTTTCAACATGTTAAATTAAATATGCCGTTTATTTTAAAAGATAATAAAACTACAGCATTACTTCGGCTTTTTGGCACATTTTTATAAGTCTCTTACTCACCTAAGATGCTTCCCAGTTCCTTTCTATACGCTAGCATTAAGAATACATCATAACCATACTTAGAAACCAAAATGTATTTGTACTTTTCTATATAGTTCCAAAAAAGAACTAAAAAATGGGCAAGTTATTTAAGAATGCTCGTCTATTAAATGTCACTACCACTTATCTTATATGCTTATTGTGAGTCAAGTAAGCAAAAATAAAGTACTTAACACAGTAAAAGATTCAATGAATATTTATAAAATTAATTGAGATACTTAGGAACTTTTATGCAAAAATAAAATGCATTTAAACTGCTTTCAGCTTTGCAATTTTCTCTGCAAACAGACCATTGACTGGTATAGTGTCTGTTTTCTTTTGGTTTATTACTTGCCCTGTTGTTTCACCCAGTAGAGATGGCTGACCTAATGCAAGATTTCCAGACATTTTGAGACTATAACCTTTTCTGTAATCCTACCTGTATCAGAGATTGGTGGAGAATCCAAACATTCAAAAACATGCCACCGAGGTGTCTGACCTAGTAATGAAGAAAAAGGCATCTGGCAGTTTGGACAGTGTCCATCATAAACTGGACGTATCTTTGGGGACACTTGTCTGTTTTTGTGAGTCTTCCAGTGCTTTCTTGGAGTAGTCTCTTTGTTCTGGGACAACTGAATATCATCTCCACAACTGGAATTCTGACTAGAAGCTACAATAGTCTGGCTTTCTCCAAGGCACATTTCATGTTCTTTCACCTTCCCTTGAGCTTCTATGGTTCTTGCTTTTTTTCCTTTTCGTTTTGATTGGCATTTTCCATCTGCTCGTTTTTCAACAGATTTTGGGATATTTTCAGTGCAATTATCTGTATGTACTGGTTTTGGTTTTCTTTTAGATTTGTATTCCCAGATGTCTTCTTCTGAAAATGTGTCTTCTAACATAGCAAAAACGACTTTATCATAAAAAAAGCATCAACTTTCAGTAAATTGAGTGTTCATTTCTTGTTACAAGTGTTTAAAATAGTTACTTTGCTAATAAAAAAAAAAAGACAAGGTAACCTACTACCTTGACGAGAACCTAAAAGCCTGGCAATCAATACATTGGCAAACTACAAAAATTATACCTGCGAACACATGCTGCCCCATTTATACCATAATAAAGTTACAATTATCTATCACAGGGGTAGCAGCTGTTAAGTTTTTTACGGTTTCAAATAGGTATTTTGGCTTTTTCTAGGACTTGATTTATAAAAATACTTGAAAAATTAAGCTCCAGTGGGAAGCACAGATTCAACAATTTTCTCTTAAAACAAGCTTTGTGTAACTGCTGCGAAGCTACTGTCCATTCTTTTTCTGGTAGACAGTTGTCCAAATAATTCACAAGTCCAGCTGCAGTCCCTGGGCACTTGACTACCAGAGTTTACTGGCAAAGCCAGTCACACTGTAATCGAAGTGTTGTGTGATTCACAAACACAAAAAAACCATAACGACCCCTATCCGCGCCTGGTAGACTGTCAATAACTTCTGTTTCTTGAATCAGTCTAGTCTCCTCCGGCAGCATCTTATAACCCTGGACAATGAACAAAGTGGAAACGTGTTAAGCCCTGCTTGACCTGGGGTCCCACTCTGTCCCCCAGAGTGGAAGACAGTGTATCCTACAAGTGGTCAGTCCTATCTGTAGGCAAACCCAGGTCATGTACCAGGGTCTCCCCTCTCTTTGGATTTTGGAGCCTGCGAAGCCAGTGAGCAGGGCCTTCGCTCTCTCGGTGTGAAGCAAACCAGCTCCAAAGGCTTCTCTGACGCCCTCCCCTTTGGGGGGAGCAGAGCTCCCCTCAGAGCCCCACGTGGTCGCCCACCCGCAGGCGCTCCTGGGACCGACCAGCTGCATCCGCTCCACTCTGTGCCCCCTTCCCCGGCTCCGCTGACAGTCTATTCGCGCCTGCACTTTCAACACTCCCTGGGTCACCAAACACAACGTTTGTTTACAAATCAAAGCCATTCCAACTTAAAAAGCCCCCTCTCTGGAAGACACCATACATATCCCTCCTTACCTTTCTTGTCTTGGCGGGAAACCGTTCCCGCTGCCGAGGTCGTGTCGAATCGGCTGATCCAGGTCTAAGCGTGGGAGCCTAAAATTTTTTTTTTTTAACTAGCCTACTGGATTGTTTTATTTTACTTTTATTCTAAAGCCTGCCAGTTTTTAAGGTGGAAGGTGTTAGAACGGGTGTCACAGAGCCCGTAGAATGCGGCCAGGGCATTTTGCCCTGTTGAATCAGGCGTTCTCAATGTCCAGACTGGGCTGCGGTGAGGGCCCGGGAAGGGGCGGGGTGGGTTGCGACAGTAGTTTAATTACGTGCCCGGGAATTGCGGCCATTTGGACTTTGGCATACGTCTGCCTTCTTAAAGATAAAAAAAAGTGCTTCAGTCGTAGAGTGGGGCTGGAGGGGGTGCCACCGGCGCAGCGCCTCCTCCCGACGTCTCCGCGGTAGGCGCCTCGGGACCCGCGCAACATGGCGGCGTCTGGAGCGCGCGGCTGTGGCCTCTCGGGGCTGCTGCCTGCGCAGACCTCGCTCGAGTACGCCCTGCTCGACGCCGTCACCCAGCAGGAGAAGGATGACCTGGTCTACCAGTATCTGCAGAAGGTGGACGGCTGGGAGCAGGACTTGTCGGTGCCCGAGTTTCCGGAAGGTGAGGGGCTGGCAGCGGGGTGGGCGCCGCGCCGGAACCTCCCCTTCCTCGGGCTCCGCGCCCTCTCCGGAGCGGCGAGGCGCGTGTGCGTGTGCTGGGCGCGCGTGCTCCGCTGTCCCCCGGTCCCCGAGCGGCGACACCCACCGCGGGCTTCTGGAGGGCGAGGGCCTGCCCGGCCTGATGTCAGTTAGGTAAAGACCCCAGGAATGTTTGTGGCCCCGGTTGGCAATGATGGCAGTGATCGCAGTGTCCACAACAAGCTGTCTCTTCAGTCTGGTTTCCCGGAGACTTCGACCGCATCATCCTCTCTGCAGCATCTTTGTTGACACTTACGGATCACTATGTGCCACGCACAGTTCTAAACATCTCAGAGCATATTATGTTATTTAACCCTACCTACTACAGCCTCCTAGTGTGCTCTTGTTCCTCGTGTTTCATAGTTGAGGAAACTGAGGCACAGGCAGACCGAGGAACTTCCCGGCCGTTAAGTGCCAGAGTTGGATTATTGATATCTACAGACCCTAGATTAGCGGATTTCCTAGCTTTGCCTGGTTTCTCCCGTTCAGTATTGAAAAACTTACAATTTTAAAAATCTGAATCCATTACAGCCTTTCTCCCGGGTTTGGATTCTGGCCGCATGAGCCTTTGGAATACGAGGGAGTAGATACTCTCGGCAGTGCAGTTTGAAATGAAACTGTACTTTACCTTCTTTGGTTAGAATGGCATTGTTTTGTCTGGTGAGGTTGGCATGTGTCCTGGCATGACACTGAAACCTCATGAATAGTTAATTGGTTGGTGGTGGCAGGGTTCAGTTATCTCATGGGAGGTATATCGGAACCTCCTCTGACAACAGTCTTGGGTGTCTTTCCGAGCCTTTTGCACTTTCCTTGAGAAGTCCTTACTTTTTCCGGTGCTAATCTTACAGTAGATTGGACATATTGAGAAATTCTTGCCCCTGCCCTAACGTGCATGAATGCTTATCCCATCAGAGAAACTTCAAAGTGTTACACACACACACACACACACACACACACACACACTAGTATACATGTTTTGTAGAAACGTTGTAAAGAGGTATTTAATATAGTACATGCATTATTACAAGCAGACCAGCAGCTAGTTTTGGCAGTATTTTTATTATCTAATCTTGTTTGCATGCTTTTGGTTACCTTTAGTCAAGCACAGCCTGAAAATATTAAATGGAAAATTCCAGAAATAAATAATTCATAATTTCCGAATTGAGCACCATTTTGAATCTGACAAAATTTCATGCCTTCTTACTATGTCCTGTCCATTGTGTGAGTCATCCCTTTTTCCATCGACGTGACAGATCACCTTGTCCCCTTGTCAGTGCTGTGTGTGCAACCCAGTCTTAGTCATGGTTATCACAAGTGTAGCAGTATCACAGGGCTTGTGTTCCAGGAATCCTTATTTTAATTTAGTAATGGCTCAAAGCTCAAGAGTGGTGCTGGTGGCTATCAGATATGCTAGAGAACAATACAATGCTTCCTTTAAATGAAAAGGTGAAAGTTACCAATGAGGAAAAAAAATCACATGCTGAGGTTGTTAAGACCTACAGTAAGAACCTTTTACCTGACAAATTGTGAAGAATGACAAAGAAACTTTACACACTTGTGTTGTCACATCCTAAACTGCAGAAGTTAAGTGGAGCCTCAGTGCCTGATAAATGCCTACTTAAGATGGAAAAGGCCTTAAATTGTAAGTTGCAGTGGACTCCCCAGTTTCAGGCCTCCACTGGAGGTCTTGATCATACCCCCATGGATAAGGTAGTTCAAGTGAATTTATTCGTGCTGCCCAACTTTGAGGTTCAGTTGCTGTGAAATATTTCTAAATAACTACTTATAATAAAAAATTTGAATAGCTACATTTGTTTACCTATAAACAGTAAACTTTGTTTTTGTAAGTTGATTAGGTAGGGATGCTGTACTTTTAATATTTAACAAAACCTTAGTAGTACAGTTAAAATTTTGTATCATAATCAAGTAGTTTTAAATTCTGATTTACAGAAGTATGGATAATGAGAGCCTGTGTTTCTTTGGCGGGAAGAAAACACATGCTTCATCAATATTAATGTCACTTTGGATTTTGCATTTAAAATATTTTGTATCTAGTGTTTCATCCAACTTCAGAACACTTCAGCTTTTTTTAAAATATAGGATTGGCTTAGGCATTTTTTATGTTTATCCTTAAATATATTTTGTTTTTGTTTATGTCAACGTTTTTAAGCTTGACTTTCCTTTTCAATATCCTGTCTTACCTAATTGTGTATGCAGTTACTTACTATTTGATATTTCCTGTTGTTTTTGCCTAAATGTGTTGGTTTTACCCCTTTTCATACAGAGACTACTACACTAGTTCTGAAAGGATTTAGTAGCTTTTTCTTGCTCTGTGTGCTGACTGCCTCATAAAAGCAGCTCTCCCACTCTTTACCTTTCTGCTGCCCTACCCTGTCACTCTTTCCTCCTTTTCTTTTTTTTTTTTTTTAACCTCTTTGGACCTTTAACCTCGGTAGTCTTTTGGTCTTTTCCTTTACATCACAGATATGTCTTTAATTATAGTCATGAAGATGCATTATGTCTTTTACTTATTGATTAAAAAAAGCTGGTTTTTACAAATGAAATAAACTACTACAGACTTTAGTGCTGTCATCTCTTAAGGTGTTGGACTGTTTGCAGTAGTGCTAGAAAGAACAGAGATTCACATTCCAATGGAAAGTTTTAGATAAATTATCCATTTTTATCTTTCATTATTGTAATTTATTTTGTATACATTGCAGGGTTAGAATGGCTGAACACAGAAGAGCCTCTCTCTCTCTACAAGGACCTGTGTGGGAAAGTGGTCATCCTTGATTTCTTCAGCTACTGCTGCATAAACTGTATTCACCTGCTGCCTGACCTCCAGGAGTTAGAACACATATTCTCTGATAAAGGTATCTGCTTTTTGGTTAGTTTCTAAGAGACTCTTATGGCATAGGTAGTGGAAGACTAGCTGGTTCATTTGCTCATAGGAGGATGAACATTGGGCAAAGTTTCAGTGATTCTTAAAAAACTATGAATTAGGACTCAGCAAACCTTTTCATGAAGGATTAAATTTAGTGACAGAGGTTTGTTTAGCTAAAGAATCTGAATTTAGGACAAGGTTTGCTGAAAGAGTAAAGGCATGAAATACTTTTTTCATGATTAGGTATTTTAAAAGATCTTTTTATATATCTACTGTTGCTTAAATTTGTTCTATGGAGGGGAAAAACAAGGAATAGCTGACCCAAATTTTGTACTCTTTTCACTGTAAAAGTTTAAAGTTCTTACTAGGAAATATGATTAAGCTTTCGTTAAAATTGAATGACGTGACTTGCAGTATAATGCAGGGTACTGTAAGATACTTTTTTCTTTGATTTTGCTTCTTTAAAAAAAGACTTATTATAGTTAATGATTTCTAAAGCACCCTAGGGAATCCTCTTTTATGGTACTATGGATTCTGGAGTTGTAAGAGATTATCTTTAGTATTCATTTTAGAAGTTTGAAAAATTATCAGATTTTTTAAATTTTCTTTTTTTCAAAAAATGAGTGTAAATGAAATTGATTAAAGATTTTTATTTATTTAAGTTTAAATTAATTCAATTTCTATACTCAGAGTAGAGAAAAATAGGTAGGGCCACTGATTCTGTAACAGTAAGGATGGGATGGAGTCATGGCTCATGCCTGTTCTCCCAGCACTCTGCGATGCTGAGACAGGAGGATCGCCAGCTCAAGGCCAGCCTGAGCAACTTCAAAATACCTTCTGTCAAAGTAGAGCTAAGGATGTAGCTATGTGAAGTCCTAGGTAAATTCCAAGTACTCCCAAAGAAAGATGGGCTAATCTATACATTACAAAAATAAAGGATATCTTGAAATTTAGTTTTTTTAGAAAGGATAGAGGGCTGGGGATGTAGCTTAGTGGCACAACGCCTCCCTGGCAAGTACACAGTCCTGAGTTCGATTCCTGATTCACCACTACCAAAAAAAAGTGGGGAGGGGGATAGATAAACTCTAAGAGGCAAGTGAAGCTTCAAGTGCTTTTAAATTGTAATAGATTGTGAGGTGTAGTGGTGCACACCTGAAATCTCAGCACTTGGAGAGTCAGGCAGGAGGATCACCGGAGCCAGAGACAAAGAGGGGACTTTGAAGCAGCAAGAGAAAAACAGCTTATCACATACAGGGAATCTTCTGTAATGAGATTTCACATCAGACATTAGAGGTCATAGGACAGTATGCCAGGACATTCAATTGCTAAAAGAAAACTGTCAACTAAGAATCCTAAAACTGGCAAACTGTTTTTCCAAAGTAAGAAAAAAGGTAGGAACAAACCCAGATAAGTAAAAGCTGGGGGAGTTCTTTACTAGACCTGTTCTAAAAGAAGTGCCAAAGAGAGTCCTGCAGTTTGAAGTGAAAGAGCGTTAGACAGTAATTTGAAGCCTTTGAAGAAATAAAAACCTCAGTAAAGGAAAATACATGAGCAATTACAAAAGCTAGTACTGTGTTACCGTAACAATGGGATGTAATTTTCCCTTTCTGTTTTTTTATGTGATTTAATGGCCCAATACGTTTTAAAAATTAGTCTAAGACAGTGATAATGAATCTATAGTACATGTGCCACCGGGGCTGTTTGTTATCATTGAAAGCTCTAAAAGTTCGCTGTCCCTGGTCATTGATGTGTGTGGTGATACATGCCTGTAACCCCACACTCTGGGGAGGCTGAAGCAAGAGGATTGGATATTCAGGCACAGTATGGTGATTAAGTGAAATTCAGTCTCAGAATAAAAAAATAGGGTAAAATGTAGTGCCGTGTTAAGGCCCTAGGTTCAAGTACCAGTACTGCCAGGAAAAAAAGACTAAAGCCATAAAGCCAGTGATACTGTAGCTTTGCTTTATAATGCCACGTTTTGTTTTTTGTGTAATTTAAGAGACTAATACAGTTGAAATAATTACCAGTTCAGGAATTTGGACACATAATGTGTAAAGATATAATTTTGTGACCTCAGCAATTAGAAAAGGTATGTATGGAACTATGAATGTCAAATGAGTATTTTTTTTTTAGTGAAGTTAACCTAGTATAAATTCACATTAGAGTGATTTTAGTGTGTAAAATATAATTATTGTGCTAAGCATAAAAAATGTCACGAGAGGATATACACAAAAGGAAATGAGAAAGGAGTTTAAACATTTCATACAAACAAATATCAACCAAACAGTAATGCGTTATAGAAAATGAGAGACAGAAAAGCTGTAAAGTATGTAGGAGCCAAAATGTCAGAAATCAGCCCTTCCTTATAAGTAATTACTTTAAGTATAATTGGATGAAGGTCTCCAATCAAAAGGCTAAATGGATACAAAATATCCAACAACAGTTAGAGCCAGACACATAAATAGATTGAAAATAAAAGAAGGAAAAAATTTCAATGTAGTTATCATCTAAAAAGAGAAGAATAGAGGTGGTTGTATTAGATATAATACACTTTAAGTCAGAAAAGTTGGTTACAAGAGACAGTCATATATTTTTAAAAGTTCAGTACAGTTAGGAGGTTTAATAAGCATTTATACATTTAATAACAGACTGTCAAAATGTGTGAAACAAAAATTGACAGAATTGAGGAAAGAAATACAGTTCTACAAAGGCAATTGGAGAATTCAGTACCTCATTCTCAGTAATGTATAAACAGCTAAACATGATAGGTAAGGAAATAAAGGATTTAATACAGTGAGCCAACTAGATCTAATGATATACATATGTAGGACATGCTATCCATTATCAGACTGCACAGTTCTTTTCAAGTACATGAGGGACATTTCCCAGACTATATGTTCGTTCACAATTAAGTCCCATATATTTTAAAAGATAAATACACAAAGTATCTTCTGTGATAAGAACAAAATGAGGTTAGAAATCAGTAACAGAAGAAAAATGAAAATGTTTTTAATTATGAAAATTAAAATAGCGTTAATTGTGAACCAAAGAATTCATGAGACAAATTAAAAAAGACAAGATGGATGAAAATTTATGGCACACGGTAAAAGCAGTGCTAAGAAAGAAACTTAAAACAGATGTTTACATTAGACACAAGAACTACTGTATTTCAAATCAGTAACCTAACATAGGGACCTAGAAAAAGAACTGAAACCAAAGTAGCAGAGGGAAGGCAATAAGTATTTGAGCAGACAAAAACAAAATAGATGATAGATACATAATGGAGGCTCAAAGTTGGTTGAGAGTATCAGTTTAGAAACTTAGGTAAGGCTCAATTACTAAAGTCAGGAATGAAAATGGGGACATTACTTTTGATTCTATAGAAATAAAAAGGAGTATTAATAGACTCTGAATAACCAAGACCAAACCAGAAATAAATAGAAAATTTGAATAAATCCATATCTAGTAGCATTCTTCATAGTAGATGAAGATATGAAAGCAGTCCAAGTGTCCTTTGATGGATAAGGAAAATAATGGTTATATGTGCACAGTGAAATATTCAACTTTTAAGAGGAAGGAAATTCTGAAAGCATGGATGAACCTCGAGAGCTAAGTGAAATATGCCAGTCCCAAGAAGGGAAATATATATGACTCCATTTACACGGATTACTCAGAACAGTCAAAATTATAAAGAGACAGGAAGTGGAAGAGGGAGGCTGGGAGAGAACGGAAATGCAGGGTCACTGCTGAACAGGCCATGTGCAGTTCGCGGGATGAATAGTTCTGGCGGTGGATGTGGTGATGTTGCACAGCAGTATGAGTGTATATAAAACTGCGCACCTCAGAGTGCTTAAGGCAGCCACTTATGTTCAAAATGAGGGTTAACTCTTACTTTTAAAATGAATATGAGAACAAATTTGTGCCCCTCTGGGAAGGGTAGATGCAATAGTGCTGACTCCTCAACAGAAACGGCTTTGTCATTTGTTAAATGTTAGGGAGTTTTATGCACCAGTTGTGAGCTTGAAGTCTTCTGTAGCAGGTGTATTTATTACCGTGGAAGTCATTAAATGCCACAAATCAAGATTGGGAGTAGTGTTTTGTGCCTCTCCCTCAACATCAAAGAGCTAGTTTACTAGCATGCCATTGAATATGATTTGTTACCCAAATAGCTCATTTGTTAGTGGCAGAATAGACTACTGAGTAGTTTGATTTTCTGCATTTGGCTGCACGGTTGTTGTTTGCAGAATAAATCTTAAGCACTTAAAAATACAATGTAAGTCATCTCAGTGTTATAGTTTCAAAGGAATGTTACTTCAGTAATATTCTGCTATATGAAAATCATGGTAATTTAAAAGATTTGTGTATTGTCAGAAGATAAGTCAACTCATTCACAAAAGAAGACAAACCCAGAGAGTACTACATGAAAGTTCAGTGAGATGTCACTGTATTAATTTTGCTTTTTTGCAGCAAAGTGTCTTCTTCCATTACTATCCGATGTGTTTTTGAACCATTTCTGGAGCAACGCGTTTCATGTTCTTGAAGTGTCATGTGACAGTATATTTTAAATCCCATGGAATATTCACTCATTTCATCAGTAAGCCAAAAATGCTCAGCTGAAAGAGGACATGCTTATTAATTCAAAACACTTTGAAAGAAGCCCAATTTAAAAGCTAGTCTCTTTCCTCTGTGAAATAGCTTTTAACCTCAGGTTTATGGTAGTGACCAGTATCACTTTCACAGTAGCATATGATAAATGTGTGAGTGTGTGTGAGTGATACTGGAGATTGAACCCAGGGCCTTGTTTTTTTTGTCAATTACACATAAGAAGAAGTAGGAAATATAAGATTTTCCCTTTGTGACTCTTACACCAACCCAAGGACGAAAAACACCACATTTAAAAGTAAATACGGAAGGAAGAAAGGAAGAAAAAGAGGTACAGAAGAAAGAAGAAAAGACAAACCATATAAAAACTACAACTGCAGGCCGGGGGTTTAGCTCAGTGGCGTAAGTGCCTGCGTGGCAAACACAAGGTCATGAGTTCAATCCCTGGTACCAAAAAAAAAACCAAAAACCCTACAACTGCTTCTTAACTATTAACAATATAATAACTAGTAAAAAATAATAAAAGTAAATCATTTTAAAAGCTTCAATTTTAATTATTTTTCTAAGGAGGTATACATTATAGAATCAATTACACTTGATTACAATTATATATACTATCTCTGGTTAGTTCTGTGTCTTGTCTTTTATGTGCTGTTTTCGCTCCCTGGCATCCAGAGCATTCTTCACGTACCATTTAGATATCACCTCAGTCATCACTGTTCCAAGGAACTGTTGGGGTGTATTGATTAGAAGGAAAGTATGTGTATGTGATATGATAAATATTGCAAATATGTAAAATCTGTAAAACATATGTACTTAACTCATGGATTCTTACTTAATTCAAGAGGTTATAAATCATTACTATCATTACTATCATTACTTGCATGTTCAGATTGTCCCAGATCTGACTAATGGGATTCCCTTTTAGACTGTCTCCTATTTTCTTTTCGACATGTTCTTCTCCTTTTTTTTTTAAGCACTTCCCTATTATACCACAGCATTTCCAAATTTGTCTTGTGCTTTGAGCCCCATCCTTGAATCAACCATTTCTCTAAGAAGCTCTGATTCCTTGTAGTGAGGAGTGCTATTCAGAAGCTTCTGATTAGTGGGATGTCTTTGCTTGTTTCCAGTATTTCATAATTACAAGTAATGAATAATCTTAGATATGTTTCTTTTTCTTTTTCTTTATTTTTTGTTTATGATGGTATATCTGAAGGGTAAATTCTTAGAAATGGCTTTGTTAGGTCAGAGTTAAATGCATGTATAGTTTTCTTAGTTACTACTGAACTCCCCACCAGGAGAGTTATGTTAGTTTGTCATTCCACTAGCAGTGTATGTTCCTCTTAACCTATTGCTATTCCAGTAAAATGATTTTGACATACTTTTTGATTTTTATCTAGTATTTGAGAAATGATATCTTATAATTTTAAATTACATTTTAGAGTGGAATTGAATATCTTCTTATGTTTAATATGGCTATTGTACATGAGGCTTTGTCTACCATTCTATCATTATCTGGTTATTGTTTAAGTATATAAAGGTTATTGAATTTCATGTGTTAATCTTATGTTTTGCTACCTTCCCATTTTTTAAAATTATTATTTGACTTAGTTTTTTTAATTGATTCACCAGGATTTCCTGGGTCTATCATGTGCATACAGAAATTTTCCAGTTTTCATAGTTCTTGTTGAATTCTCTTGTTCTAACTATGTTGACTAACTCCCCACTCCTATCCCAATTTACTGTTAAATAGTAGTGGAGTTAGCAAGTATCTGTGTCTTATTCCTCACTTTGTTGGAAATACTTCTGCTTCTCCTCTAAGAGACTTGTTTTAGGACTTACTTATATTTTTAGTTTTTTAGTTTGGTACCAGGGATCAAACTCACGACCTCACGCTTGCCAGGCAGGCACTTATGTCACTGAACTAAATCCCCAGCAGGACTTATTTATATTTATTTAATAAACTAACAAAATATGAAGATAAATCGCACCTTAAGTAGTTTATAAATACATGTGAAAAAAATCTTACTGGTGCTGCTTCCAGCCTATGGTGACCACTTATTTTGAATTTTCACACCTACTGTGTCTTCCTTCCCCAAACATAAAAATGAGAGCAAGTAAAACCACACTTGAGCCTGCATTTCACACAGTATTAGCAGATATTAGCCTTCACATTCACATGAAAGTTGAGAAAGAAATTAAATTCCAATAAAGGTCTTGCTGCTGCAAGCCTGGGGCTGCTGAGAAAAGGGACAGAGGCAGCTTGAAAGGCTCCCTGAGAAAAGCAGAGTAGAGAAAGATAGAGTGGCAAAGCACACACAGTGTAGTTCCTTTTCCCCCAGAAAGAAAAACTGCAATACGAAATATGAAACACACCACACAGATTTGGATGAGCAAGGCCACATCACCAGCTCCTAAGACTGTAGGACTGGGAATGGAAACCACCAAAAAACCATTACTTTTGGGAGAGAATCAGATACATATGCAAGGTGCGAATTCTCTTGGAGATAGGTCACTACAGTGATAGACGGAAGTAAGGGAAGAGTGTAGGACCCAGCAGAAATGAGAGAGAAACACGCATGAGTCATTCTCTCCAGCAGTGCTAACCACAAATAAAACCACCACACACACAAAAAAGGAATGGTCACAACAGCACTTTCAAGTTTGGAACCTTGCCCACAAAATGAAGAGCAATAGAAAGCAAAACTGTGAAAAGTTAAAGGTGCAGTTCGAAGTTGACATGCTATTGAAAATTGACACTTTAACAATCACAGAATTGAAAAATAGTGATGCAAAACTCCATACTGGATTAAAAACCCTCAAAAAGCATTTAGGAAAAATGAAAAAAGAACTTGAATCATATACTTAAAAACTGATATTGACAAAAAGTGAGGGAAGTGTATGTCGATTAAACTCAGGAAAGAAATAGAAGAAAAAGTTCACATTTAGCTTAGAATTCAAAACTAAATTAAAGTTTCCCAAGGGACAATATAAATTCATGCAAAGATATAGCAAGGAACATGAACATGAAGTAGCAGGGAAAAACCCTGAGAGATGAAAATGAGCTAAAGAGGTAAAAAAGTTATAAGGAGGAAATGATTGAGTTAGAAGGCAGGCAGAGAAGGTCCAAGATCAGACTCCTTGGAGACCATCAAGAAAATCAAAACAATTGGCTAGAACTAGTATCTAAACTAGTTCTACCCATAGATAGCTGAAGATTTTGCACTTGTACTTACAGAGGTAAGATCGAAAGAGGGATGTAGGTGTGGGATGTAGGTGTGATCTGAGAAGCAGAGGCCTCGCAGATGTGAAAAATAACACGGGACTTATTACGGGTACTTGATGTTGTATGTACCTGTGGAACTGGTTACCTAGTCTCGTGTGAGGCTGTCAGTTACGTATCTGGTGCCTCAGCATGAAGATGGCAGGTCAGGCAGTTGGAAAGGAAAGATGGGCAGGAAGTAGGGAAGAACAAAGTGGAATCACGAGCCTATGCTGGAGTCTGTGTGAACTTCCAGATTATTAAATGAGGTGACCAGAGTAAGGTGGTATCCTTTGTCATGGAGCTGAATGCTCACCTGGCCCTGGACTTAGAAAAGCTGAGGGAGGAGATCTCATGTGTTTTATTCCTTATGTTCATTTGCCTGCTTGCCTTTGCCTGTTCCTTAATTTTTAGCCTTTTGGGTCCACTTTTCAATGTATCGTATACAGAATGTATCCATCTTTTTTTTTAAATAAATGAGTTAAACCCATTCATATATTGTATGATTATTTTAAATGTTTTAAGTATTCTGTGCCTTACACAGATTGTCTTTTAATCTTCCTAATCTTGGAGGCTGTTACTGATATTTTCCCTATTTTACAAATGAGAAAAGTGATAGAGAGGTTAAGTCACTTGCAAAGATAACAAATACATAGCCCTTCTCCCTGCTTCTTACCATCCCTCCCTCCAGTTTTCAGGCAGCCCACTTAGCTATATTTTAATTCTTCTAGCTGCTTTCAAGATGTCTTTGTGTTTACTTATTTAATCTCCAGTTTTCAGTAATTTGTTTGTAATGTGTCTAGACATGGTTTTCTTCCATTTCTCTTACTTGTTGTATGCTAACTTTGAATTCTGTAAATTATTGCCTTAAACCACATTTTGGAAGTTTGGCACCATTGACACATTTATTCTGCCCTCTTCTCTTGTCTCCAGTTAAACTTTAGATCTTTTAAATTGTTCTTTTCTTTTTAATTCAGTGTTTCTTTGTGATTTTTCAGGTTGGCTTGTTTCTCTTACACTGTCTTTATCTTCGTTGACTTTTTCCTCTGTACTTTTTTTTTGGCCTTTGAATGAATTTATTTTAATCAGTATATTTATTTCAAGTAGATATTTTTATTTAGTTTTTATAATTTCAGTTTCTCTGTTTCCTGTCTTTTTTTATCTACCTTATGTTTTTCTTTTATGTGTGGAGCAAAGTTATTGTCATTGCTTTTAAGCCTTTGCTAATGCAAACATGTACTTTGGCATTGCATGTACTTTATTTTTGCATTGAAATCTATTGCTTTTGCTTTTCTTTGATAATATGCCACATTATTACTTGGCTTTTTTTTTCCCTTCCTGCTGAAATAGTGTCTGACTACAGTTCAGGCTGGCCCTGAACTCATGGCAGTCCTCCTCCTGCCTCAGACTCCCAAGCGCTGGAACTACAGGCAGTCACCAACCATACCCAGCCAACCTGGCTTTTTGAGTGTCAAGTAATTTGAGATTGTACCTCGGACATTGGAATGTTATGTAGATGAGATTCTGTCATAGACCTCTGGAGATTATTGATAGCTTTGTATTAGTAGACACTCAACTCCAGTAGTTCAGATTATAAATTCTGCCTCATCTTCCATCAGCTTTCCTTTCAACTCAGTAATTCCGGTCCTGAAGCATTTATTACACTTTACTGGGTCTGTCTCATGTTTGTACTTTAGGAGTAGAGCCAAGACTTGGGAGTGTTCATACTCAAATGGGGAATCACATTCTTCACTTTGCTTTTTCTGTTAGCCTCATGCTTTCCAACTTTTCTGCTTCTTTGGGGTTTCTTTTAGAGTTTTTTAGCCACCTTCATGCCTTCAGAATTGGGAGTCTATCCTCAGCAGAGCCAGAAAAGGACAGAAGGAATAAAACTGGGAACATCTTCATGTTTTAAGCTTCAAATTCCCCTGTACAGCCTACCTGCTGTGTTTTTTTCTGTCAGTCTTCAAACAGTGGTCTGATGAAGACCACCTGAGCAAGCTACAAATCCGTGAATTGACTTTCTGTAGTAAGTCTGTCCTGGACCTGTGTGCCTTGCCTGACGAGCTAGCAGTTGGCTTGCGGAAACAAACCTCTCTATGCCACTGGACTCCATGGGATTCTCTATGACCTGTGACACTGACATCTCAGAGGCAAGATAGCATTTTCAGCTGGAGATTCTGACTCACACAGAATCCTATAGAAGTAAATATTAAACAAAGGGAAAAATAAGTTTCCCATCAGTCAGTGGCATCACGCTACACTTTGTTACTCCTTACTCCTCCTTGTTCCTGTCAGCGCCGTCCACACCACTGTTTGAGGATCTTGCTTTGTGCCCCTTGGAAAGCTGTTGCATTCAGTAAAGAGTGACAAAGTCAGAGATTCTTGGTCTTAGCCAACTAAGAGCTCTGAGTCTCTGGACCTTCTAAATGACTGCTCAGTCTCTTTTACCCTTTGTTGCACCCTCGCTCAGGCGACTGGTGGCCTGATAGCGGTGTGTATGCCTGAGTTTTGGTTTCAAGTTAGGAGTTCTAATAGGATGATGGGCTGTTGTGGAGTTAATGTCTCTCATTTGCATTTATTCTTCATGCTAATTTGAGTAGGTTTTGATGGATATGTTGGGAAAGTGGCATTTATTATGTTTTCTACCTTAGTATTGAGGTTTTGGTCTGAATCTAGCCTAAATGCTCTTTCCCCTCATACTAACATTTTGAAATAATGTATTGATTAGGTAAAAGAAATACTTTTCTTTAGTTTTTAGCAGTTCAGTCTACCAGGTTTGTTCTAAGAATGGCATAGTAGGAATTTCACATGAATTAAAAACCTTATATCATGGGAAATCTTCTATTCATTCAGTTAAGCTGTTAAAATTAGGTTAAGATTAGGTTAAAAAATTTAGGAAAATAATATGACAGTAAATACACAAAAAAAAGCAGTCGTAGTCATTCAGAATTTCAAAGGGACTTATTCTAGTTAGGACAACTTCAGTATCTAGACTAACAACTAATTTTCAGTGGTTTTATCTAGCAAAAGGACATAGTTTTAAGCCTGCAATAGCACATGAATTTGATCATGTCTTTATGTAGAAGTCAGAATTGTCATGAGATTTAAATTCGTTAATTTTTGTACATGTGTTTAAATTTAGTTGAAGACATTAATGTACTTCTAATCTACTGATCATTTATATTAATGACACAAAACCTAATGTGTGGCTAATGCTACTTAATATTTCATCGTGCTTAATATATACATTTCCCTTTCAGATGGCCTTCTGATTGTTGGTGTTCACTCGGCTAAGTTTCCAAATGAAAAAGTCCTGGACAACATTACAAGCGCTGTTCTCCGATACAATATTACCCACCCTGTGGTTAATGATGCTGATGCCAGCCTTTGGCAAGAGCTAGAGGTGTCCTGCTGGCCAACGCTGGTCATTCTTGGACCCCGTGGAAACATGCTGTTTTCTTTGATTGGAGAAGGACACAAAGATAAATTATTTTTGTATACTTCAATAGCTTTAAAGTATTACAAAGACAGAGGACAGATCAGAGATAATAAAATTGGAATAAAACTCTACAAAGATTCTCTTCCACCTTCACCCCTGCTGTTTCCTGGCAAAGTAACTATAGACCAGGCTACTAATAGACTGGTAATAGCAGATACTGGACATCATAGGATTTTGGTTGTTTGGGAAAATGGACAAATTGAGTACAGTATTGGAGGTAAAGATTGTTTCTAAGTATGCTATATATTATGTTTCACAGTAAAATAGGGTAAATACGTGAACATTGAAATCTATAAATAAGAACTAATCGGTAGCATATATTGACTTCATTATAAAATTATATTTTTGCTATTTAATGTATGGTATCTGAACTAACTTCACTCACTCAAAAACCAAGAACACTCTGTGTTGAAAGGAGGAAATCATCTTTACCTGTATTAAATATATTTGTATATCCATTTCGTTTTCAAAAATTCACCAGTTAATGTGTCTTATGAAATTAATATATATTGCATTTCTTTTTTTTTTTTGTCTTTGTCTTTTTGAGACAGGGTCTCATCATGCAATTCAGGCTTGGCCTTGGGCTTACTTTGTAGCCCAGTTTGGTCTCAAATGTGCAGTGATTCTCCTGCCTCAAGCTCCTGAGTGCTAGAATGGAGTGCGCTACCATGCCTGGCTTATACTGCATTTCTGACGTTTTAGGTGGAAATACTATATTTTACTTTCCAGCAAAATATATTCATATCTTTTTCAAGGCCAAGACAGTGTCTTAGCAACTTGACATTTAGATTATAAAATAACTAAGCTAGAATTTGTACCCAGTTTTATGATTCCATTCTTCCCTTCCCTAAAAACTTAAGCATACTTTTAGATGAATTGACTTTGCAGTAGCAAAGTAGAAGTATCAGACAAGCATAGATCCTTTTATCCCGTATCTCCTTGACCTTGCATCTTGTTTACATATACAGAATAAAATTTCTTAAGTATATTCTTACTAATCCTGCTTATCTAGGCTGCACTGGAGTAATAGCATATCAAAGAGAAAAGTAATTCGTCTCTTTGCAGTCAGTCTACTTTAGTAATACATGCAGCATTGTACATAAAGTAGGGTATCTGAATTCCAGTGCAAATAAGCCAATCATTTCTAAACCATGATGCCATTTTTAGTGTCCCAAGGTAGGAGTCCCCTTGCCTCTTGAATTATTTGTTTTTTATTTGTTGTTTTTATTAGAATATGTGTTTTATATTTGTTTTGACTACTTGATATTTTCATTTATGACAGGCAGTTATGAGAATTGTTACTCAAAAATATCTTGTAGTAGTTTGAATTTAAATAATTTAATTAGTTTTTAATAGATTCTATAGGTTTTTTTGTTTTTGTTTTTTTGGTTTTTTTTTTTTTATCGGGACCGGGGATTGAATTTATGACCCTGCGCTTGCAAGGCAGGAAATTTATGCTGCTGAGCTAAATCCCCAGCCCGGATTCTATAGTTTTCAAAACAGTGTAGGTTAGTATTCTATTAGCAAAGAAATCAACAAACTATATTTCTCGAACGTGTTTCTAAAAATGCTAATGTATGATCATTCTTTGGTCATATACACTTGGAAAACACTGGTGTGATGTGATTTAGCAGATTTGTTTGTTGTGTTGTGGGAGTGGCATTGAACTTTTTGTATCTTTTTATATCTTTTGTATCTTTTTGTATCTCTGGTAATGTGCCTCTGTGCAGAGGCTGCAGTGCCCACTGTTTTCCAGTTTGAAGTAACCACAGAATTCTCCCTCGTTTTTTTTAGGGAAGTCTTACAACAATAGCAACAATAATGGCATTATTAATTACGGTGTGTAATGGCAAATAGAATCTGCCTCACAATAGTACAGAGTTAATACAGATAATACTATTTTTTTTCATTCTCATCATATTACTATGAATTGAGTACTATAATTAGTTCCATTTTATAGAAAAAGGGGTGAGAACTTGTCCAAATCAATATGTGGTACTATATGTGATATTACAGGATTTTTATGACAAAGTGAAATAGTAGGCAGGAAGGTGTCTTGGAATTGCTTTTCTTTGGGGTCGGGGGCAGTATTAGCGATTGATCCCCAAACCTTTGCATTGAGCTACATCCCAAATCCTTTCTATTTCTTTGAGACAGGGTCTTGCTAAATTGTCTACTCTGATCTCAAACTTGTAATCCTCCTGCCTCAACCTCCCAAAGTGCTGGGATTACAGGTGTGTGCCACCCTGCCCAGCTAACCTCGAATTCTAGACTCAAGAAATGATGACTCAAGGAATGGATGACTGTTAAGATTTTGAATTGTTTATATTTTTGAACATGTGTATTTTTCTAGCAAATGCATACATTATTTTCATTTAATTTTCAAAAATTATTAAAAATTGTTTCACTGCTGAAAGATTAATTTTAACGTTAACTTCCTAGTCTAGTGCTTTTAAAATTATGTTCTCCACTCCAGGTGTGGTACACGCCTGTAATCCCAGCACTTGAGAGGTCTGAGGCAGGAGGATGGTCATGAGTTTGAGGCCGGCCTGGACTAATCAGTTCAGGGTCATAGCAAGAACCTGTCTCAAGAAACAATTTTAAAAAGAAAATAAAATTATTTCCTTCTGATATATGCTACTAACATAAACATCTTTTATACTGTAGTCTCTGTCATTACCAAAAATCACTCTTGAGAAAAATTATATACCATGAAAATACTTTAATTTTTAGATAGACGTACAGTGTTACTTATTTTGAAATCCCAGTATTAAATACAATTCCTTAAAAATTGTTTTTGTTTGTTTAGTTGGAATCATTTTTTAATGGAAAATTTTTGTCCTATGACTATCTTGTCTTTTAGGACCTAACCCTGGAAGAAAAGATGGGCTATTTTCAGAGTCAACTTTTAACTCTCCACAGGGTGTAGCTATGATGGATAATATCATATTTGTGGCAGACACTGAAAACCACCTTATAAGAAAGGTAATTTTCCTTTTTAAGTTAAAGTTTTTAATACTTCTAATCAGAAAAACTAATTCTTATTTGCAACATGAGATATTTGAAATTATAGTGTGATATGTAAGTATATCAGTTTCCTTATTCCACCTTTCTCAAGGGCATTTGCTTTTGTTTTACTCTTTTTTTTTTTTTAAATTTTATTTAAAAAAAAAAAAAAAAAAAAAAAAAAAAAAAAAAAAAAAAAAAAAAAAAAAAAAAAAAAAAAAAAAAAAAAAAAAAAAACCACTAAGAAATCAGTACTTGACAAATTACATAGTGACATTTTGGAAATAGTTGTTCAAATTACAAAATTAAAACATGCAAAGTATACATTCGAACAGTGACACTGTTAACAGTTCTGCTCCACAATCTGACAAAAACAGCAATATGGTCATCCATCTTACACACTCAAACATACATGCAATTATATCAAAAGGATAAAATTAAACACAACAACAAAGAACAAAGCGGGTCACAAGAAAGCAATGTAAGAGACATAAATTTCAAAGCTAGGCAATGGGAGATATTCACTCTCTATTATATTGACTCTTGTTTTCTTCCAAATAGCTGTCCATATTGTCACATACAGGGAGTTCACATGAAACAACATAGTATGGAACTGATCTAAGCAGTACGAGGAGGGCGTTTCAGGTCTTCAAGACAAGACAATAGGGAAGCCAAGAATGGCTGTCATAGTATCTCACATTCCCTTCAAAACAGCTGTCCATACCTTCATGTGTGCTTAACTTAAACAAAACAAAACAAACCAAAATCACTTTGAACACAGAATGATAGTATTGCTGGATTTCACATCGTGACATTACAGAGTCAGCACTGGGTACTGTAGTGTCTCTTTCTTCAAAATAGTTATTCATTTCAACACGCATTATATAGTTGGTTCTCGTAAACTGTTTATAAGCTCTACACATGCATGAGTCTCTACATGTATATCTATCCTTTTTGTATTGGAAAAACAAAACAAAGCAAGGCAAAACAAAATAATTCCTAGAAAAGCATGAAGCAAAAAGTCATATAAAACCACAATACAAGGTGATCTACAATGGTTACCATGATGTCTCAGCACTATATAACAATATTAATAAAAACAAAGCATTAGAGATATTATAAGACTTCAAAAGCAGGCAATAATCAAACCAGAGTGGGTATTTTAGTGAATCTTGTCATCTTCAGTGTAGTTGCCTATACTCTTAGACTTGATGCTATCAATCATAACAGATTTGAATAAAATCAGTCAATACAAGACAGCACTCTAATAAACCAGATTCAAATAAGATCAGTCATAATAAGACAGTATAAGTTATACAGGGCTTCTGATTAAGTTGATAGGAAATTAAGGATGATTACCATATTATGTCCTCTTATTTTTGGGATAGCTGACCTTGTCCTCGAGTCTAGTAGACAAAGTGGAACAGCATGTAATCCATCCAAGCAGAGTGATGAGAATAATGTAGATTTTGAATCTTGTTACCCCATTAACAATATCTGCCTTCCTTTTTTAAACAATTCCTCCTCTTTCACTCCCATAGGGTGCACTGCTTATTTTGAGTCCTATTGCCTCCTTATATAGAGCGTCTCAATGGACCTTATTTCCTGATCTACCTTGCCTGTTTTTCTCTCTGTTAGTATTTCGAGACCCTCTATACTAGAGATTATAGCCAATCTTCTCTGCCTCATTTCTGCTATTCTATTTTTCTGCCATTGGTAGTCTACCAATGTTTTACTCTTAAGTGTCATTTAAGTGTCTTGTTTTTCAGTGTGTTACTGTATAGTTGTTATAGAAGAAAAATCCATGAATTTCTTATTTTTTTTTAATAAATCTATACTTTTATTACAACAAAAACTGACAGTGTAGTATGAAGTAGGAACAACGGAGGTGAAGAGTAGAATATATTTATTGAGAGAAAGAAAGCTTTTGTCTGAAGAGAGACAGAAGGGGTCCCGAGCGGGTTTCCCATGAATTTCTTCTTTTGTTGTTGTTTTTTAGGTCGTGTACCCAATTACCAAAAACTCCTCATTTTGAGGTATTTTCCTAATCACTAGTCTACAAAGTGATACTTTGTCTTTTCCAGTTAATTTTTTTCAGTCCTAGAAAAGTCATAATATTCCTTCCTCTCTTTAACTCTTATGCTTTGGCTGAAAATTCGTATTAGTCTTAAAATTTAATTCATAGAGGAAGGGATAGGAGGGAAAGGGGACAGAGAAAGAATTAAGATATGTACATATACTAACTCCCCATGATGAATGTAATCATTTTGTACTGCAATTAGATACTAATAAAAACTTTTTAAAAATTATTTCATCTCATTAAAAATATGGCCTTGTTTTAAAAAAATCAATTATTACATAAAGGTAAAAAAGTTCCCAGACCATCAGTTCTGTTTTCCCAGAGAGAGCCAACTACTATTAAATCCTTGGTCTTTTTAGAAAATTTCTACCTGCATATATATATATATATATATATATATATAGAGAGAGAGAGAGAGAGAGAGAGAGAGAGTTAGTTGTATTTAAGACTGTACCCAGATAAAGTAGTGGTACATTTGGTAATACCAGCACTCTGGGGCAGAAGGATTGAATATTGAATTCCCACCTGGGTATTTTAGCAAGAGCATGTCTCAAAATTTTAAAAAGGGCTGGAGGTGTTGTTCAGTGCAAAAACTCCAGGTTTAATCCCCAGTACTGCAGGGGGTGGGGTGTAGAGAATTTTTTTTAAACAAATGAAATCATACTACGTGTTACAGGTTTTGCAAGTTTTATTTATTTCCCAGATTAGCCACATGAATGGCATGACTATCATATTTTATTATTGGTATACCCAGTTTTTTAAAATATTCCCTGCCTGTGACCATTTTTGTATAATCCATTGGTCTTTAAATTACTGTATATTTGGAAAATAACCAAGTTCTTCTAACTCATTGTGCTGGAACACATTGTTTCAGATACTTCCTTACTTTTCTCAGCGTTTCTTTCAGTATTGATATTTATCCTCATTTATATGATAGTATTATTACTTAATGTACAACTAAAGGCAGACATACATATTGCATATCTAATAATATCCCTGTAATCTCCCTGAGGGCAAGAAGTATGTTTTCTTTACTGCTAAAATCCTAGCATTTAAGATAGGACCTGACCTGTAAAGGGTATTCAGTAGCTATTTGTACTTCATTCAGTATTCATTCAGTAGCTAAATGAATTTATGAACAAATAACATCTGCTTAATGTTTTATTTTCAGAATGATTTTTTAAAGTCTTGGGGACTGTTCTTGGAACTTAAACATGCTAATATATTGTTGAATACTGTATATTAGTGGGAAAATATTTGTGCAGTATTTCTAACAGTTGACTGTGGAGCCCTTGTAAGGCAGAGCTTCTCAAAGTCTAATGTTCCTGTGCTAAATACCTTGCAGAAAAGCTTTTCCAATGTTAAACACTTAAAGAGCAGTATTTCTTTATTATTTCTTTCTGTAATATATAGTATTATATATTACATGTGTTTAATTTTTTTTTTTTTTTTTTTATCGGTACCCAGGACGGAACTTACGACCATGTACTTGCCAGGCAGGCGCTTATGCCGCTGAGCTAAATCCCCAGCCCCCCTTTGTTAAATATTTCCATAGATATCCAGCAGTGCACTGAAGTAGTAAAATAACTAGCCTGCATCACTCAGAGTACTTGTTCTCTTTACTTGTACATCCTTTCTCTTGCTTTAGAACTTAATGAGTTTTGGAGTATTGACCATGATGCTGCATTTTAAATGCTTATGCATTAAGTGGCAGAATCAAAACAAATTTAGGGGAAGAGACAAGATGGCGGACTGGTAGGTAGCAGGAGAGAGACCCTCTCTGAGAGAGACAGCTCAAATGCCAGAATAAAACACCCTGGAGAGACCCAAACAGAGAGAGATAGACTCTCACAACCCAGAAAATAACTAAAGCTCAAAAACCCACTCGAATAAGAGGTCCTGCGGCTACTATTAGTGAAGATAAGATCGGGCGAGCACGGCACCTGCCTCGAGACGCCTGAATTCCGCCCGACCTGAACAAGCGATCCAAGCTAAAGCGACTGGCTTGAGCCGCCGGAGCCCGGAGCTGAACAGCCCGGCGTGCAGCTCGCCGGGACCGGCACTGCACACGACCCACCCAGAGGCACCGTGAATTCCCACCTCAGCCGCACTGAAGTTGGAGGTCGGGCAGTCCAGCAGTTCTCCGGGACACGGTGAGTGATGAGAATAAGACCCTCCCACGGGAAAGGGGAAACCGACTGGACCACATGTTGGATTTGGGCAGGACAGCCCTAACTCCATAAGGAAGTGGCTTCAGCTGGTTATTCCCCTCGCCGAGCAGATTGGTGGAATCTGCTTGAACTAGGCCACGCCCCTGGCGGGGACCCAGTTACATCCCTGAGATCAGTGCACACTGACACAGTGAAGGCCTGCAAAGGTTGACTGGCCCACAAGGGAGGAGCTA
>PVJX010004410.1:0-95213 GCA_004027295.1 Dolichotis patagonum | reverse complement strand
ACACAGGAACTGCAGCATGGGAAGTTTCTGCTTCTGCTCTCCATTCTGTGAACATCAGCTGTCCTCTCCTGTCCTGCCTTTCCCCTCAGTCTCTTTCCCTGCCCATCTCCTGCCATAGATTCCTGGGTTTTTATTTATTCAGTGTTTTATCTTCATTTGAGACAACTTTATACTCCCATTAGCCCGTGTGTAGCTGAGACCTTGAGAGACTTTTGTGGGGGTGCTGGGGACTGAGCTGGGGTCTTTTCCCTGAGCACATCCCCAGCCCTTTTATTTTTTATTTTTAGATAGGGCTCACCAAGTCACTCAGGTACCTACAGTAGGCTCAAACTCGTGATCCTTCTTCCTCAGCCGTGCTGGGATAATAGGCAGGAGCCACCGTACCGAACTGGGAAGCTACATTTTTAAAACACATTCAGATATAGTTTTGATATTTCTAGATTATTTTGCTTTAAGCTTCTGTCAGTCTAAATTTTCAGCCTTTGGCTTCAGTGATCCTATTGAGATCTTTGATGCTGCTTTTCTATTTACTAGCCCTCCACAGAAAGTTGAAGAATGAATTGAAACCACAAGTGTAGATGGCATTTTATAAAGTTTAGTCTGCACAGTGTCAGAGAATTCTTCCCATGTGTTAGCAGCGTTGTGCATGTTTGTAACTTCCTGCTCCCACCAGGGGGCGCGCTTCAGCCCTGCCTTGGCACCAAGTGGGAAAGTAGCAACTCCTGTCCCAGCTTCCATACAGACTCTTTGGTACCAAGGAAACAAGATGGAAGATGCTCTAGCTTCAAGTCAGCCACTCAAAGGAAGGTCAGGAATTGGGCGACCATGGGTGATTTGTGCTCAGGTGTTTTCTAACACAGACTCACCTGGTGGGGCACCTGGACCACCACATACCCTCGCCCAGAGTCAGTTCCGGTTCCGTAACTTGTCTGACACCTCCGTACTAAGCAGTGTGTATGTGGCGGCAAGTGGTGATGTGAGTGAGGACCCTGTTCCAGGGCAGGCCTGACGGGGCACAGCTGCTTCAGGGGTTCCTTGGTATTGTCTCTTTATAAAGACCTTACGTGTTTATTTCCTCCTAGCTCAGGGGTTGTACCCACTGTCTCTTGGCTAAGCACATGTTCACGCCTGTGTCCACAGAGGTCTCTGTGATGGTTCCTCATTAAAAACAGCACCACACTTGTCATTCCTAAGGACGTGCCTGGACGGGGGATCTGTCTAGGCTATGGAATACTAAGCTGCAGTGAAATAAACCAGTTTCATGTAAATGGTGCAGCTATGTTTTGTGTAAATAAACACATAAAACGAATCCTCAGCCAGATGTGGTGCACTCCTGTAATCTCAGCACTCGGGAGGCAGGCTGAGGCAGGAGGGTCCCTGGAAATTCGAGACCAGTCCAGCTACAAAGTGAGCCCAGGGCCAGCCTGAACTGCATAGCAAGACCCTGCCTCAAAAAGACAAAAAAAAAAAAAAAAAAAAAAAACCCCAAACCCTCCTTCTCTCTTGAGTATATGGAGTGTGTTCACTGAGAAAGACGCGCACTGCTGGGGGCTCCTTGGAAGCAAAGGATGCCACGGACTCAAAGGCAGTTTGACCCCAGGAGGGACTCATATTTTGAAAATTTTAAGCAACACACATCTCCAAAATTTTCAAAGGCATCCTAAAGGACCACTCTGAATTTTCTAGAATGCTCCGGTGTTGCCTGGTTTAGATTTTCCACAATGCGTCAGCGTTCCTTGGTTTAGATTTTCCAGAATGCTTCAGTGTTCCTTGGTTTAGATTTTCCAGAATGTCAGTGTTGCCTGGTTCATCTTTTGCTCAGTTAAGTTTGTGCATCTTTGCTCCTACAGTACCCTGTTTGAAAGCCCTCTGACTGCAGTGAGTTGGTGTTTTCCCCTCCGGAGACGCTGGCCAGCTTCATCACCGATGATGTTTTCTCCCGTAAAGAACTGGTTTCAGAAGCAAAGCTAGTCTCTTTTTTCCTCTCTTACTGCTTGGCAGGCCCAGAACCCCAGCAGGCAAATGGGGGGAGCCCAGGGCTTGTCCTTCCCAGAGCCAGAAGGGGGTGGTGGGCAGTCCACACTCAGGAGTGTCTACCTGGGTGTCCCTGCCAGGACTTTTCAGAAAGACCTCTGGCTTGGGGCCCACACGCACAGTTTCGTGCCATAGCATTGTCACATTGTCCCCACAGATCTGCGGACGGTGAGTTCACTCTTTCTGCCCTCCTGCCTGTACCAGCTTGTAGGGCTCAAATGTCACCGCTCCTGCTCGGCAGGCTGCAGAGAGAAGGAAGGGGCCTGTGACGTGCTGCAGTGCACCTCTGCCTCTCTCGGAGCAGTCAGCTGAGCACTCGCAGACATTTCGGTCTGGAGACTTCTTTGCACTGGGGCTGCCCCTTGTCCCCCTGGCCTACACACCAGTTGTAGCCCCTAACTCCGAGAACCAAAACAGTCTTCAAGCCTTGCCACATGTGCCTTTGGGGACAGAACGGTCCCAGATGGGTACCACCACTCTAGACTGACTCCAGAGCAGGTGTTCAAATGACCTGCAGCTTTTTAATTAAAATACTTGTTCTGCTTACTGGTGACAGGCACAGTGGTCCTGGTTAGGGCAGCGGGGACTTTCAGCTCCAGGTGGTGTCCCAGGTCCTTTTCTGCCCGCTAC
This sequence comes from Dolichotis patagonum, assembly GCA_004027295.1. NCBI lineage: Eukaryota > Metazoa > Chordata > Mammalia > Rodentia > Caviidae > Dolichotis > Dolichotis patagonum. The sequence continues at coordinate 92,549 of PVJX010004410.1, read as the reverse complement.
TGTTTCTGCACAGCTTGGTAAGAAAATCCACATGTGGGTCCTCGCACAATCAGGGAGGGAGGTGGGAGCAGAAGGGGGCACTGTGAGCATTTGTAGCAGTGATTTTTATGTTCATTGATTTTTTTTTCCCCCAGTGCCAGCATTTACATGTTGTAAAGCATGACCTCTCTAGCGGGCTAACGTTAACTGTAGACAGGTCAGAGCGAGCAGACCACCCAGGTTCCGCTCTGAAAACCTGAGATCCCCAGAGCATTTGCTCCATCTTCTAGTCAGCCACAGCTCTGCTCCCTACGACGGCAGCATGCGCGCACCAGCGGCTGCTGCGCCCTCACCACTTGCCCTGTTTGGTTCTCCTTACATCAGTGCTGGCACTGGCCGGGCCGGAGCCCTTGGGCCAATGGCGTCCTCTGAGCTGTGGCCCCCTCAGGACCCGAGGGGCGGCCCCTCAGCATGGGCCGGATGCAGGCCTGGGGAGGGGCTGGGACAGGCTGCGAGTCCGCAGGCCCGATTTGAGGAAACAGCCGATGGGTCCCTCTCCCCACAGAGGGCCTAGAAGCAGGTTGCTCATTTTCACCCCTCCCTGTGTGGATCCCAAAGTCGGGCCCTCCCACCGTGTATCCGTGTTTGCCTAAGCTTGGGTGGCCTCCTTACATTCATCTTGGCACAATTTGTATGTGATTTCCTCAGCAGTATGACTTTATAAATAGATACATCCCTAACTACCTTCTGAAGAAACAGGCTGAACAGCATCGGAGCTTGAAATTTCTTTATCTCCTATTCTGTGGAGAAAAGAAAAAAGAAGTTTGAAAGTAGAGACCAAATTACACCACTGTTTTCTCCTCTGCCCGGAGACAAATGCGAGGAAGGCAGAGCTCTGCACAGATGCCTGTGTGTCCGCGTGCCCTGGCTCTGTGTGTCAGCATGTCTGCTTCAGAGGGTATGTGCCACCCCCCTGTGAGCCTGTCAGGTGACCTTGCCGAGGACTCACTTGAACCAAGTCACTGTGTGGCTGTCACCTGGCAGGAGGCAGGCAGCCCCGGGCATGCAGGCGTGTGAGGGATTCTGCCACCCAGCTCGTTTCTGGAACCAGGTGGGCTTCTTCCGGATTGGGGTTGCACCCAGTCTGCCCAGCAAGAAAAGGTGCACAGGACACTGTATTCCACTGGGCCTCCAGGGATCCGTGTTCCAGAGATAGATGAGGGACAGGGTTGAACTGTCCAGAAGGACTTAAGTCTTTTCAGCTGTCTTGCCCGTAATGTCATCATCATCGTCGTTACTCAGAGGTTTATTTTCTCTGTTGGCAAAGGAAGGTCGGAGGCTTCGCATTGACGCTGGGAAGGGGCTGCTCGCGGGGGAGGCACGTGGCCGGAGAACACGGACTGGGGTGGAAAGAGTGTGACTTGTGTGGCAGGGGCTCCTCTCACTAGACAGAGTGTGGCGGGTCTGAGCACGTCACCTGTAACCAAGTGACAAGGTAGCTGGTGAGGATCGGTCAGTGGCGGGAATGAGCATCTGACCTGGGCTTTGGTCCTTTACCAGGTCAGGCCAGGCCGTGCGGTGCATCTCCAGTTTACCAGTGTCCGAGCAACTGCGCTGCAGTCACGGGAGCCTGCTGTCTTGCTCAGAGAGGGGGGCAGTGTTCCTGGGAAGTGTGGAGCCACCATCCCTCCCATTAACACCTTTGGTCTTTTCTTCCTTCCACCTGCAAAATGCCGCCTGAGAGGGTTGATAGGTGGGAGGTTCCCTGAGAAAAGCTGCCACAGACGTTGGAATGTTAACAAGAGTGTCCGTGTGCCTCTTTGCCAACAGAAAACTTGGAATATAACGTGGAGCCTCAAGAAATCTCGCACCCAGATGTCGGACGGTATTTCTCAGAGTTTACTGGCACTCACTACATCCCAAACGCTGAGCTAGAAATCCGATATCCAGAAGATCTGGAGTTTGTCTATGAAACGGTGCAGAATATTTACAGTGCAAAGAAAGAGAACATAGATGAGTAAAGTCTAGTAGAGGACATTGTACCTTTGCTGCTGCTGCTATCTTCCAAGAGAACAGGATTCCGGAAGGAGAAGTGTCCGTGCTCCCTCTGGATTCATGCCACCGGGAAAGCCACCTCACGGCCGCGCCGGTTGCCTCCTCCTAAGTTTAAATGACGTGTGCTCTCCTCCAGCTGCAAAGACAATGTTGCTCTCCGCCTACACTAGTGAATCCACTTGAAAGGCACTGTGTTCAGTGGCATGGCTTGTATGCTTGTCCTGTGGTGACAGTTTGTGACATTCTGTCTTCATGAGGTCTCACACTCAATACTGTGTTCTTTTTATCCACTTTCCATCCTTACATCTGTCTCCATTTGTCTCAGAACATTTCACTTGCTGGACAGATGGGGTTATCCATTTGCAATAATTCCTTTCTGATTTCTCTGTGGAACATGTGCAGTCCTCAGTCAGGATTGTTCGTCTTTTTACCCTGAATTTAGTTGAGTATTCAGAGGTAAAGTTGTACACTAACTCGGCAGCATCTTGTGGATGGACATTAACAAGCTAATGGTAATTAGAACTTTAGGTTTTTTTTTTTTTTTTGCTAATACATGAAACACAGATTTTAAGTGTTCTTTTTTTTAATTTAAATTGGGAGAATGACGGTTTTCCCTTTCATATTCCTCCCTTGGATGTATGCACATTTCTACAAATCATGAGCTTTCTATTTTACTACATAAGATTCTTGAGAAAATGCATAATAATGGCCTTTGAGTGGACTTTTCCACATTCATCTACTATTCCTTTCTTGAAATGACTACTTTTTTTTTTAATTTTAAAAGTATCATGAGTAGGTCTTAAATCAGTGATGGCTTCTGTTTTGTAGTTAGACTCACAAGTCCAATGTTGAAATATTTGCTGTTAGAAATCATACTTTCTGGTCTCCAGAGACCAAAAAAATAGGGTTTTGTTTTTCTAATCAAAATTAAAGAACTAATGAACCTTAATTAAAGAGATTGCACACCCCTTGTCATTCCCTAGAGTCACTTTCAGAGCCCTTTGAATGTGGCGGGGCAAAATGAAAGAAACGTCTTTATTTCCAGAGCGCTGGACTCTTGGGCAAGGAGGTATGCATGGAACCTGGCTTCTCGAGCCACAGTGCCCTGAAGGCACTGGGACAGCGGTGTCTGCACCCCACAGGGAAGTCTGGTGGTCCTCAGACCCCGAGCTCCTTTCCGTGTTCTTAGCATTCGGGCGGGAAGCTACCGAGTCTTTCTGCAGCTTTGGAACTCCCACTGCTCCGACCTGCCAGTTCCCAAGCCGGCTGTCTTGTAATTAACCAGTAGAAGCTAACTTCCGGAGTTAGGACCTAGTTACGTTGCAGTCCTCATTTAAAACACATAATACAGTCACTCTAGTGAATGAGGCTTTAGGGGGCTGCGACCCAGCATCCCGGCCGCCCGTCATTGCATGCAATATTCCCACGCCACGCTGAATGGCTGCTGCTTGTCTACCCTTTGGAAACCAAGGATGACCGAGGTTTGAGGAAGTCACCTGAGACCACTTAATAGCAAACGCAGGCCATTAGGCAGTTATTAGAGATGGGGATTCGGCAGCCGGCTCCTTCCGGCTTGAATTAGCTCCCATCCAATGTCTGTGTTCCTCATCAGTCAAATCCAAAGTCAGATGATTTGAATTTGCATTTGATAATGTGATCACTCACGACACCTAGCCTGCTGAAGTGCGGGGATTTTACACTACTCTCATTTAAAGTTAAAAATTAGGTAATACGGAATTAACATTGAGATGCGTTACTAAGAAACTGTGGAGCATGCTGAGAGTTACAATTGTTGGTTTTCTGATTTGATTTCCTTTTTTCTTAGAATAACATCAAAGCCAAGAACAATGCTTTTACCTTTACTGACCCAACTGTAAATATGTATTTAGACTGACTGTTTTTAAATGTGTTTCTTCATGAATGCTTCATTTGGCTCCAGGAAGCCTGTATCACCTGTGTCAGTTGGTATTTGGGCACTTTATATTTTTCTAAAAACGTGTTTTGGATCCTGTACTCTAATAAATCATAAGTTTCTTTTTAAAAAAAGATTTTTTTCCAAAAGTTTTCTCCATTTTAAAAAGCCCTGTTATAAAAGTAGAACTTTCACAATGTTAAAATATTAAATATTTGGATATAGTAACTTCTTTCTCTTCAAATGAATGCCAAGTTTTTTTTGTACAATGATTAATAAATGGAACTTATCCAGAGAAACCATGCAAATAGCCTGCCCAATTTCGTTTCAGAACAAAAAGCCTCTCCAAGCTGAGGAAAAGATCTCTCATTGCTCTTCTACGTATGAAAAATCTGTTCCGCTGAGTTGTTCTCAGTGTTGTTGAGGGAGCGGGCAGGGTACCTTTGTACTATGATGTCCTTGCCAAATAAGGGCTTTATGAGTTTGAATAATCGAAGTACCTGGCAGCTGCGGAGATGGCACCTTTTTAATTAGGTGAAAATACATGCACGACTAAGAGCCGCAGGTGCAGGAGGCAAAGCCAGGTCTAAGGCGTGGTTTGTCACTGCGGCCCTGCAAGAGCTGCGTGGAGCGCAGTATGTCCCGAGTGTCAGCAGGCCATCACCCCCCGCCACGCGGAGGCAGAGCTGAGGGCCACCTCGGCCGGCCGGGACACACAGTTTGTTGGAGCAGTGCTTCCACCGAGCTTCCCCGCGCTCCCAGGCAGCGCGGCTTTCCAAGGGGAGAGGGTGGCGGGCCGTGGCTTCCTCAGGACGTGTGTCATGCGCACCACCCCAGAGTTTGCAGATCCACTGTGAAGAGCTGTCTGTCCCAGTGAGGCACCACGTCCAAAGCTGGCCTGCCCCCAGGTCAGACCTGCTGTGCCCACCGCCGTGCTGGTGACCACTGTCCGCCTAACCTGACTCTGAGAGGCCTGCTCTCTCTCCACCCGAGACTGGCTCAGGCCGTGGTAAGTGTGCTGACACGCGGGACCGTTTACAGAGATGTCCGCACTACTTCACCTGGCGTCTGTCTAAAATGATTCGATCGCTCCACCTTCAGTTGAACCTGGCCACCCTCAGCGACCCTCGGACCCTTTGCTGAAAAGGGGATGTGTTTCATTTTCTTAGTCCAAACTCCAAATGGGAAGTTAGACCGTCAGCAAGTTTTTAATTTTAGAAATATCTGTGGCCATAATGAAAATGTAGCTCTTCCTATGGTTTTATTCTGTCTTGGGTTTTTTGTGTTTTTTTTTTGAGAGAACAAGAAAATGTTCACTTGGACAAAATACAGGATTTGGCTGTGACCTGTCTTTACAGGCACTGATGCTCCCGTCGTGTGTTTTTGTACCGTGTGCAAACTTTGAGCCAGACACTGGTCTAGGCCCCTTGTAATCCCCCCAGCAGCCCGAAGGCAGGACCAGGCAGTGAAATTTTATCTTTGCAGGCCGTGTATCACCTCTGTTGCATGTTTTTAATTTGTATTTTTATCAGTGCATGTTTGCAGGACATAAGGGTGATGCCGTGGGGGATTGGTCCATGTATGTAACACATGTAATTCTTTTTTATATCACCTTGTCCTCATTTGTTGCTACAGGTATTAAAAAAAAAAAAAGACAAAGCATGCTTAGTTCAAGGACTACAAAAGCAGGCTGCCATTGGGTTAGGCCTGTGGTCCAGTGTGTGACCCCTTAGGGCCCCACTGTACAGATGGGAAACCCCAGATCAGTCTGCTCGAGGGCAGGAAAACAGGACATGGAACCCCGTTGGCCCTGAGGTCCCCAGGAACCGCTGAGCCCTTGACAGTCCCACTCGGCGTGAGCACCTGCCTCTCAGTGCGGCTGGCCCTTGCCCGGCAGCTGCGTTACCCTTAAACGTTTCAGTTATGAACATTCAGAATCTCGAGGCTCTGGCATTCTCTCAGCGAGGAAAATTCTATGCAGCGTTAGAGCAAGTGTGTGATGGGTGTGCAGCAGTGAGCCTGTTAGGGCCGTGCTGGTTCTGTAACAGACCCCAGGCCACGCTGTGGTCCAGCAGTAGTGCTTTCTTGCTCAGGTGACCCTGGAGGATGCCCACACACAGCCATTTGAGATCCAGGCCTGCAGGTGGCCTCAGAGCACCCAGGCGCCTTCGCTCCTGTCCCAGTGGGACATGCTGCAGTCGTTCATCCCACTCTCAGGTGGCCCATGCAGCCTAGCTACAGTCCAGCAAGGAGGAGAGTATCACATGGCTAGCAGACACAGTCTACTGTCCACACCGGTGTGTGCCTGCCGCATAAGAGACAGCCGTGGTTATGCAGGCTACCCACGGTAACCAGCAGCACCTGTCTGCGGCCCAGGTGCCCCTGCTTCTGCAGGCTGCAGTGAGGTGCCCTGTACAGGTCACAATGGTGTGGCAGATTCAGGCGCCGGTGCAGATGGCTACAGAAGAAGACAGGAGGCTCAGGTGTCAGGGCAGGTCTCTGTCACCACACCCACACTCCAGAGGAGGCTGGGAAACGCCTGCCTGGAGGGAGATGGGACACTCGCAGTGTCCTACCAGTCCCTGCCTCCCAGTTCTCCACAGGTGGTGCAGGTGCTCCTCTGTCAGCCTTAGGGACCAGTCACTGTGAACTGGAAGTCACCAGGGCCTCCACCCACCTGTCACACACAGGCAAAGCAGGGACAGGTGGACTACGCCTTCTGCTTTGGAAAAGAAATCAGATGCAGAGAATCTGCTGGTCCACTGCAGGGTGGACATGCTGAGGGGGCTTTGCAAGCCCTGCCCTAGCCATGGGTAACCTCTGGCTATATTGAAGGACTCTCTCGTTTCTCTTCCCCGGCCCCTCCTGTCCCACGGGGAGTGGTACTGGGGACCCGTCCTGGCAGGAACCATTCCATGCACCTCCTCGCTCTGCAAGTCAGGGCTGCTCCAGGTCCGCTCCTGTATTTTCAAAGCTTGTAATTCCTCTGACAGCAGAGCCTAACAGGCTGCTCACTAGCCGGCTGTGCCAGTGTGGGGCCCAGAGTTCTCTTCTAGAACATTCCAGCCCGCTCTGCATCCTTGCACTGCTCTCCTCTCTGACTACTGGGGAGCTGTCTGAGTCTTACATTAGCTGAAGTGGGTCCATTGTTTAACTGAAAAATGTTTCATGGGCCTTTGTCACTTGGTGATTTCATTTTCTTGCCATGTAGGTGTGCAGAAGCAGCTGCATTTCTCTTTTGTCCCCCACCTGCCCTTCACTGTGACTTGCTGAGTTGCCCGGTCTGGTCTCAAGCTTGTAATCCTCCTGCCTCAGCGTCCCAAATAGCAGGGATACAGGCCTAGTTGATGACTGCTCTTAACATACATCTGCGTGTTCGAGCTGTGGGATTTGGAGAAAGCTAGAGAGCCCTTTGAACAGGGTCATTGCTTCCCTGTCACCAGCACACTAACGTCTTCCTTAATACTCGTCCATGTGTTGCAGGGCGGTTTCCCCTAGTGTGACCGCACGAGCCCTCGCACTGTACCAGCCTCCATCCCAGGGCTGCACAGTGTTGTGTCCCCCCCACCATGCCCTTTTTCACCGTCTTCCTTAATCTCACTGTATCCCTGCCACGAGGGGAAACTCACATAAATTCAACCATTTTAACGCTCAGGACTCAGTCCCTGTAAAACACAGTGCTGTGTAGACACTACCGACTGCTAGTTCCCTGCTTCCATTCCCGGCACAGCCAAGCCCGGAAGTCAGTCCAGGCCCCAGCCACCATCAGTCTGCTTCCATCTATCAGTGTGCTGGGCCCTTCACAGAAGCGGATTCATAGACCGTGCAGCCTCTGGGGTCTGCCTTTTTCCCCAAAGCATAGTGGTTTCAAGGTTCGTCTTACAGCATGCTCTGCTTTATTCCTCTTTCTGGCCAAATACTACCCCATTTATGGATAAAGCACATTTTGTGTATCCGGCCATTGACAGGCATCTGGGATGCCGTTCCTACCTTTTAAGCTGTGGTGAGTCGCTGCTGTGAACAAACCCCCATGGAAGTTTAATCCCACACGGAAACCCTAGGTCTGTTTAAGTATCGTACCAGTGCCTGTGCTTATCTAGTCATTTTTTTCCTTCCCCCCAAGGACGTATTGTTGCCCCTTGGGGGTGATGTCCTACTGAGAGCCCCAGCTCTGCCTGGGAGGGGGACAGCTGATTGACACCCGGGTCTCACCTTTGAGTGCCTTGCCTTACGCCCACCTTTCTTTGTGCCAGGAGCCATAATGCGTAGAAGACAAACATTTCTGTCACCTCCAAGGCTAAAATGCATACTTAAAAGACCTTTTTGGAGACAGGCCGTCTGATCCTCTTTGCTTAGTGTATGGATGTGACCCGCCTCAGATCTCCTGAAGTCTAGTTCTTTTTAAAAAGAGACCGATTGATTAAGAGTCATTTTCCAGCTAGCAAAAGCAAGATAAAAGAAAGTACACTTGTAAGACTTTCTGGGTAACAGCTGCATTTGTGTGAAACCATTTCCTAATTATTTCCACAAGCTTAGAGAATTGGAAAGCCAAGGGACCCTTAATGACCACCTGCTAAAGCACTGATTCTTGATACGCTACAAGCAGGAATAAGGAGCCTGTAGAAGGACGGGCGTGGCCGCAGGTGTCCGAGCTGGGAACTGAGCCTGGGCTTTGGACCTGAGCAGTGGTATTGCTCCTGCCCCCAAATTGCATCCTCCGTGAGCTTTTCCTGCCCTACGGAGAAAATGTCCAGCTGACATCATCCCTTATTACTTGGGACGTACCCTCCTAAGCCAGCCCCAGCCAGGGCCCCAATTCATTGGCACTGACCCTGCCAAAGATATAAATCTGAAATCCCAGCATTCTGAGCAGCTGACGTGGAAGCATTGCAAGTTTGAGCCCACGCAACTTAGAAAGACTCTGTCTTAAAATTTAAAACAAGTGTAAAGGGCTGGGGATGTAGCTGAATGTGAAGACCCTGAGTTCCATCCCCAGTACTGAAAGAAAAAAAAACCATGCAGCTTTGTCTCCAGCGCACGCCAGCAGCCCAGCAGCAGGTGAGCGTGCGTGGCCGCATCCCACGAGGCAGAGTCCACTTGGAGGGGGTTTGGGGGCCTGCCGTTTCCTTGGGTGGTTGGGTGGTTGGGTTTTTGTGATGCTGGAGACCAAACCCACAGCTTTGCACATGCTCCCTTAGGTTGAAAGGGGGGTGGAGTGTGGTTTAGCGGGATTCTATGCGCTTAGCAAGTGTCAGCCGCTGCGGTCCCTGCCCAGCTCCAAGAACAAACACAACCAAGAGCTGACTGTCTTGGTGACCCCCGTGTCCTGTGCCAAGCCTGGACGTGTGTCATGCTGTCTTTAATCTCCCTCAGTTCCCCAAGCGCCTGTTCGAGGAACCACGTGACAGTGTCTTGGACAGCCTGACCCCTCTGCCTGAATCCCTAAGCCTTATTTCCTGGGGCTGAAGACGCTTCTGACGTACGCATGTGAGAGCCCAAGAAATACGGTGCCAAACAAAGGTGCGTTTTTTCACATTTTTTTCTGTAAAAACCCTGTGTTGTAGCTACTGCTGGATCTCGGGCCCTCTGTATGGAGACGGGTGTGGATTTTTACAAGGTGGCTGGTGACTTGCTGGGAGGGAGACTTGGTGAACACGGTTGCTTTCCAGAAGTCAGGAATCAGGTAGCTGTAGCTCTTGGAGGTGGCATCAAAGGTGGCCTTGGCAAAGTTGCCCGGCGAGGCAGTGCAGCCCCTGGCAGAGGTGAGTCTGTCCTTGGTGTCGACCGTTGTTAGCAGCGTCTTGGGCACAGGACTGCCACCCAGCGAAGGATGATGAGGTTGCCGGTCTGTCACCCTGGTAGCCCCCACACACCGTGACAATGGGGACCTCGACCCAGATGATGGCCCCTTAGGTAGCAGTGGTGGCCTCCTTGGAGCACCGACACTGTGGCCAGAAGGACCAGTGTGGCCTCCAGTGGGGACAGTCACCTTGAACCTGGGCTGCTGGCCAGCACGCATCTGCTTCTCCAGCACAAGCGTCACAGCTTTGTCCTGGGGGGTCCCTGGGAACGTCAGTGATCCCTACTGCTGTGACCTGAGGACAGGGCAGGGAGCACGGTCTCAGTCAGGGATTCCACCCTGACGCTCTTGCTGGCCTGGACAGCTTGGTGACGGGGATCTCCTCCTTGTCCTGGCACTTGCTGCCATGAGCCCTGAAGCCTCGGGCCCAACCCCAGCTGCTGTTGTGCCCACTGCCCCGAAGGCCACTGCTGAAGCGTTGGCCAAAGCCACTGTGGCCTCCCATCGGGCCTTCCCGCTGCACTGGTCCCAGAGAAGAACTGGAAAGTGTGTCTTAAATAGGAAGAAACCAGATGTTCAGGATTCACCAGTTGTTTTTGTTTGTTTTTAAAATAGGGTCTCACTATGTAGTCAAACTGACCTTGACCTCACAGTGACCCTCCTGCTTCAGCCTCCTTAGTGCTAGGGTCACAGGTGTGTGCCCCCACTCCTGGGATGACCAGTTTGTCACAGAATCTTAGACCACTTTGCAGTTTCCTGATCTTCGTGGTAAGTTATGTCTGTGCTCTGAATTCAGCCTACCACACTGGCAGAGAGCAGCGATTTGGGCCGAGGTGCCAGAACCGACCCACCTGACATCAGTCGGCGCGCTCTGGCTGAACTCGCGCCCATCAGGGTGGTTCTCGGCAGCCTCACCGCAGGGCACAGGGCCTCCCCTCCCACCAGCGCAAACCGGCCAGCAAGGCCTGGACCCACACACCTGCTGGGCTCCGTCTCCTCCCTCCAGGTCCCTGAGCTTGCGCCTTCTGTACCGTACTCAAGGGACTCTGGGCCATTCCTTCCTCATCAGAAGCCAGCTCACCTGATGCAATCAGCAGCTAAGAGCCCTCCGCCTCTCACCTTCTCCCTCCTCATTCTCAGAAACCCGAGCGCCATTTCCCACTTACTCCAGGTGAGCTGTGCAGCTGGGCAGAGTGGGGGGAGTCCCAGCAGCACTGCCTGGGGTAGCGGAGACAAGCGAGTGGTTCCAGGGCAAGGGGAGGAAGGGCAAATGTTTTATGGTTCGATTGTAGAGTGACACTCCACTTACTGTCACTGCCTAGGTGAGGGACATTCAGCGTCAGTCACCCAAACCCAGAAGAATAGCACCCCAACCCTCAGGAGCTCACTCAGCTCCTGGCTCCCCACCACCCTCCAGGGAAGACTGGGGCAGGGAGTGCTCTGACAGTCAGGAGAGCCAGGGCCGGGCAAGGTGGCCGGGTGTCCTGCCAGCTGGCCACACTCCGGGCTCTGCAGTCCCCCGCGTGGAAACCTCGTTCCTGCCTGAGAATGAGAGGGTCAGAGGCAGCTCTGCATTTCCCCCCGGTGACTCAGAAGGAAGCCACATGTGTTGCTGGCTTATCTGACCATTTCTGTAATTCTGTCCCTCTGCTGGGAGCCCACCCAGCGCCTCTCAGAGGTGCCGTCTCTCGGTGGTCCTTTTACTTTAAATTCAAGCATCAAGCCATGGCCCTGCAACCGGGATGGGGAGGCCTGATCCTGCAGTGAGGCCTCTGACCACAGGATGCGCCCAGGCTCTGCAAGAACTCGGCAGGCCGGGGAGAAGCACAGGGCCAGGCTGGGCCTTGAGTAGTCTCTGGGGGTGTTGCATGTAGACCTGGGTTTCCTCCTCCTCCATAAGTGACGCAGAGAAAAAGGAAAGAGTCTGTCTGCTCCCACCCCCAGACCAGGACCTTGGAAGCACAGTGTCACAGGCACCTTGCTTGCTGTCCAGCCGCTGTCAGAGGGGTCTCGGAGGAGGTGATCCTGTGGCCTCACACCTGGGCTGGATCATGCTCGGAGCCGGATTCCCGGATGCAGAGGATGCAGACGCGCCTTTCCCTGCCGTGTCTGTCCGTGTCTCTTGAGTTGCTCCCTCACTTGATGGTTTCTCTCTGTGCCCAAACTCCAAAGCGCAGCTCGCTGCCCTCTTGTTTCCAGGCTCTGCCCAGCCTATAAAAAGGCACGCTCCAGCCTGTGACGTCCTTGCTCATGAGGAGCCGTCACACACCCGCCCAGAATCCCCTGTCACCACCCACATCACACTGAGAGCCCTAGGCACAGTCCAGCTTCTCTCTGCAGGGGCTCCTGACTCTGAGTTACCCACATGCTCCTCCCTGGCTGCCTTCTGCCTCTCGGCTCTCCCCAGATGGCCTAGGATAGTCCGGGGGCCTCTGAATTTTCATTTCCTCTGTGTGCTCCAGAAAGCTTTGAGATCCTTCTAGCAGGCCCAGGGGCCTCTGCGTCATCTTCTGCACTAGTGTGGTGTCTGGTATTTGCTAACCTGAACCAAGGATGTCTCCTCTCTTCTTCCTTGTGAACAGATCCAGACTTTGTTCTAGTTTCAGGAGATGAACTGATTGTGAGTGGTTGAAGCCCGATGGTTAACCCACCCAGCCAGTGACTGTCCTGGGAAAGGGAGTGTGACACCATCTGGCCTCCGCTGTCTACAGAAAAGGGTTGGTAAGATTTTGCTCCATGATAAAAGAAGAGACTCTTTCATTTCTGCCACCTCTCTTCCTAATATGAGACCTATCAAGAGAGGACATGATTTCTGGTGCTGCTGCAGCCACATTGCAGCCATGAAGGAAAAGTCTAAGGAATTACAGAAACACCAGCCCACAGCCCCAAATTTGCTGAGCTTCTCTGCCAACCCAGAAAACTCCCATCTCCAGCTATTTGATAAGAGGCATAATATACATTATGAAATCCCAAATAAGCTAAATAACACTCTTTTGCTATATTTGTTTATAAACCAGGCCTCTGGAAAGAGAAGGCAACCTAGTACCTTGTCTTCCCCTGTGGCTTCCCCACCTTGAACTTTTCACCTTCCAATAAAACATACAGACACCTGAAGGAGAAAGTCCATGGTGCCAGCACAGGGATGGGAGCCCAGAGCTGGGAGGGCCTGGCTAGGGGGGCACCTGTCTCCTACCCTCCGGCCTGGAGAAGCCGGCCTGCGACTTCCCGCCATGTCGCAGGAACCAGCCCAACCAAGCAGGCTCCCTTGGACATCCCGGAGAACAGGCGAGCAGCAGCCCGCGCCCCTTTAAAGCTTCATGGGACCGCGGCGCCAGGGTCACCCTGGCGACACAGCCTGTCCCTCTGCCCAGGGGCCCCCAGCCCAACAGGCTGCGTGTGAAAAGTCGCCGGGCTGCCTCCAGAGGGACTCTTGCCCTGGAGGGTGAGGGGCTGCCGGCTGGCATGGCGTTCTCTGCGGCAGGCGCGAGGACTCTCCCCGTGCACACACAGGACTCTCGCGGCTGCCCCACCACCACCCCGCAGTCGGCCACGGGTGCAGCTCAGGCCAGCGGCTGTGCTGCGTGGGCCTCGGGACTCACTGCGCACGCGCAGTGGCTACTCCCTGCTCTTCCGGCCACAAAGCCTCGCACTCGCACTGCCTGCTCCCACGCTCCCACCTTTATGGGCAAGACGAGCCCTGCGCCACTGCAGTTTGCGAGGCCATGTGAGTAACACAGGCTGCTCCCAGGTCACAAGGAAGTGATGCAGAGTCACTCAGGGCAGTGCCCGTCGTGGGAGCCCCCAGGGCACCAGGCTCCAGGGCTACACCGGGTATGGGACGGTAAAGCCGACAGGCCGCCACCCTGCTGCACCGCCACTGCCAGTGGCAGCCCTGGGAGGCGAGGGTGGTACTGCTCACGGAGGCTGAGGAGTTACATACGGCCCGAGAGCTGCAGGAACCGGCTAAGCAGCGGGGCGATGACCGCAGACACGCGCGGCCTCTCCGGAGCCAGCGCCGTGGTTTCCTGGCTGGTTCCCGGGCCAACCTGGGAGCTTGTCCGATATGCAGCTCTTTGGGCCCCAGTGCCACACGGGCGGGAGCTCGGGCTGGAGCCAGTGATGTATGTCTAACAATCCCCCCAGGACTGCTGCGCGCTCGCAGCTTCGGAAACCACCGAGGGGCGAAGGGTTTCCCCACAGGTGCTTTCAAGACTGTGCGAGGCTTGTGTGACGATCATTCAAGGACCACCTTGCTGGTTATGCAAATTCATGTACTGGGCAGGATGAGGGTGTAGCTGGGTAGAGCTCGTTTACTGCGCACGGCATCCAGGGTTCAATCCAAAACAAAACAAACCACCAGAGCCCTTGTATTCATTATAAACACAAATCTAAAACACCAAGCCTCTGTAAGATTGTGTGTTGAATTTACGGCTATTAGTATTTTTGCTTATAAATGGACTATATTTGTATTTTTTAATTAACCATTTTTAAAGCACTTAATTAGATTCCATTGAGTACTCTAAGTGTACTAATGGATTTAATTTACTCGATGTCTTTTTTTCTTTTTTTATACTCGATGTCTTAAACTTTTCAGAACCTCCCAAGTACTTCCTCATGGACTCTTAAGCAAATACTGCATGGAACTTTTAAATATGGCAAAGTTCAAGTTCTCTTAAACAGTAACAGTCCGTTTACAAACTTAGTAAAATTCTCTAAAAACTTTCAAGTTAAAATTTAGCCAAAACGGCTGGACAAGGTGGTGACTACCTTTAATCCCAGCTACTCAGGAGGCTGAGGCAGGAGGATTACAAATTTAAGGCCAGGCCCTTAGCAAGCAGAGATGCAGCTTGGTGGTAGGGCACTTGCCTAGTGTACAAAGGATCCTAGGTTCAATCCCCAGTACCCCCCAAAAACGTCAGTAAATTTCATGTTATATATATTTTACCATAAATTAAAAATAAAGACCTGGCCCTAGTGGATTACCCAGTTCATTTAAAATCCAAATCACAAGGCCTCTTGTTTGATGGTGATAAATTACTTTAAATATCTAAGGCCCTTAAGAGGGCCGGGGATCTAGCTCAGCAGCACAGCACCTGCCTGGCAAGTGTGAGGTCCTGAGTTCGATTTCTGGTACCAAGATAAAACCATTAAGATACAAAATATACGAGTATACATGGATTACTTTCCAAGATAATACAAAACCAAAAAGCTAAGAGGAGCCAGGTATGGTGACACCAACCTGAGATTCCAGCACTTTAAGAGGCTGAGGTGGGAGGATCACAAGTGTGAGCCTAGCCCTTATCAATTTAGATAGACCTGGTCTCAAAATAAAAATAGAAAGGGCTGAGGACGTAGCTCAGTGCAGAGGCCCTAGATTCCACCCCCAGTGCCACATTAAAAGCAGAAAGCAGACAGCCTCCTTGTCCCCACACTGGCGCGTTGGCAGCGCTCACCAGATGCACAGTGCTGCAGGCTGCACTCTGGCCAGCAACGAGGCATTGATTTCCCCAGGACCTGGGCTGAACTCCCAGGTCCCTGCACTGCCTGCAGCTCCAGGGCCTCCCTGCCCTGCATGTGGGCAGTGCTCTAAGCCCAGACCCCCGGTCCGCCCCAGTCGGAGCTCAGGGCGCCCTGTCCCTCCTAGCCTCAGCCCGTAGTCTCCTCCCCATCTGCACCATTTCCTTCCACACCCAGCTTTTCCCACCCACCAGGCCGGTGCCACTCACACATCGCTGAGTGGCCCCCACTGATTCCTGCCCTGGCCTCCTGTTCCTCCTGCTTGGCCTGGGGTGGTAGAGAAGCATTGTCTGCAAGGGAGAGCTGAGAACTGGTCTTTGGGGGAGCTCTAAAGCCCATCAAGGGGGGCATTTACACACAGGAAGGGCTGGCTCAAGTCACCCATGGACCTGTGCCAAATAAAGAGGCCTGGGACATCTGCAGGCCACACCCTGGACTTGAGCAGAAGCTGGAGGAGGCTGGTGATGGCCCCCCACATGCTGCACCAGGTGGGGGGGGCCTTATAAATACGCACCCCCTGTAATCCTCACACCGCTCTGCTGAATGACTGTTGCTGTTATAAACCCATTTAATAGATAGAGAAACTGAGGCTCAGTGAGAGGGCTCTGAGTTGCTGAAGGCTTCAGGGGCAAGAAACAGTAGGGGGAGCCAGCTCTCTGCCCCGTGGCTACGATGGGATTGATTTCCTGGTCACAGGTTCTGAGGGGTGGGAGCCCCTACTCACGCCCTGGGGGACAGCAAGAGCTTTATGATTACTGTGAGCCTCAGAGGAGGAGACTCGGGTTCCAATCCTGCCTCTGTTGCCAGGCAGGTGGATGCATGCGGCAGGCCACGTGACCTGAAAGAACAGGACCTCCTGGGAGGGGCTGAAGCACCACCATCAGCAGCAGCCAGCGATGCCTGTGCTGTTCTAGGTCCCCCCCGTGTGTCTTGCCCTGGGGTGGTGGCAGCCAGTGTTAATGCTCTGGCTTTATAGATGCAGCTGTGGGGGCAAAGAGTGGCAAAGTGACTTCCCCAAGGTCACATAGCCAGGAGTGGCGGGGCCGGGTCTCAAGCCCAGTCACTCTGCTGCGCGGTGGGCCCCAGCAGGCGCTTGGTGGCAGCTGTCTCGGTGCAGCGCTGGCTCCCTGGCGCCGATCACTGCTGAACCAGAGTTCCCAGGTGGAGGCCACAGTCACCAATCCTGTGACAGCTTTTACGAGGCCCGCGGGGTCAGGGTGTGTGTTCCGCTACCACGGAAGCCTTTGAACGTTTCCCATAAAGGAGGGAAGCGCTTCTGGGGTTCTCAACCTACGAGTTCCTAGGTTGTTTATAAAAAGCCCTCCGGAGTCGAGAGACTTGTAACAGCGGAGGTGTGTTCTGGAGACTAAGAATAGTGGCGGGGGCCTGACTGACAGGAGAGCTTTCTGGTGACATCAGCTGGGAGCAGCCGCCGCGTGCGTCCCCCTCCTGCTCCCCCCCCCCTTCGTCCTCATCCTTGTCCTCGAAGGCAGCAGCAGCTTGAAGGACTGTGGGTTTTCTCAGGCTTAGGCGCTCACCCGTCCCTCCCTCCACAGGCAGGTGGAGAGGGGACCTGGGGGCCCGGGGTGCCGGCCATAGCCTGAGTCTGGAGGTGTCGCATCTGCCGCTGCTCCCCTTCCCGGCATCCCGCTGTCCGCAGAAAGCTGGCATTGGGCCTGACCACTAGGACGGGGCAGAGGCTGGCAGTAGTGGGGCTCGGCAGGACCCTGGCTGGTGCTTAGATTTCAATCCCCTTCCCAGTGGCACCTCCATCCTGCCCGCCACGCCTCACTGTCCCCTGGGTGTGGACTGGGGACTTTGACAAGGATGAACCCCAGACCTCTCCCTGCCCCCTGGGTCCCCAGCACTCTGCAAAGGTGGTAGCCGAGGGAAGGTGCGCAGCGGTCCGAAGCTCACTCCCTGTGTGACAAGTGGCCAGGGACTTTTCCGGAGCCGAGATAAATTCTCAGGATGGAGGACAAGGATGAAGTTAAACCACAGCTAAATCTGGTCCCCACCAGAGCTGGGAGCTCTTTCAGGGGTCCAGGAAGGAGGTGCTAGGAGGAGGGACTACTTTAACTCTGCTAACCTGAAAAGGGTGTGCAGATGGGTGCAGCCACTGTGGCAAATACCGTGCTGAGACCTCAGAAAACTACTGTGTGACCGCCCATCACACTTCTCGGTTTGTCTCAAAAGAAATCAGCACCTCAGAGAGAAGACTGTCTCCTTTTTTTTGTTCACAACAACAGCCAAGAAATGCAAACAGTTTTAAGTGTCCATCAACAAATGGATGTATAAAGATGTGCGCAGACCAGCATTCTTCTTCCTGAGTGTGTGTGTGTGTGTGTGTGTGTGTCCCTTGTGTGTGTCTGATGTACACACAGAATGTACTTACTCAGTCTGACGAGATCTAGCAGTGTCTATAATCCCAGCACCCTGGGAGGCTGAGGCAGGAGGATCGAAACTTTGAACCCAGAATGGGCAACTTAGCCACACCTCAACTCAAAATTTAGAAAGGGGAGTGGAGGGAAGGCTCTGGCTTCAGTCCCCAGCACCACACATAAAGCGATATAAACTTCTCGGGTGATTGCCTGCCGTGGGCATTTGCACATGCATGCTATGCAGCTCTCCTGTGCAGAGCCGTGCAGTACAGCTGCTTGTGCCACACTGTGACGTCACAGTAGGACATCTTCAAGAGCAGTTTGGGCTGCATGTGACTTACTTTCTGGCTCCTTAATCTTAGCCCCGTAAGCCTCAGTTTCCCTCTTTCTACAGTGAGGTCTTGCTTTGTGACTCCTGGGGAAGCTTGGTAAGTCAAATTTTAAAAATGAATCACCGCTGACTCTGGGAGGGCCCCACACGTGTCCTCACGGGCCTCATGTGCAAGGAGGACCCAGGCTGACTCATCCTGAATAAACACTGAAGCCACAGAGGTGACTCCCCCAAGGTCACGCTGACATTAACACCAAACGCCTCCTTCCCCTGGGTTGTCCCCCCAAAAATCAGCCGCAGCGAGTTTATCAGGGCATCAGAATGTCTGCAGGTGAGGCTCCCAGCACAGGCTGCGCCTCGAAGAGGAGCAGGGTGCAAGTGCCCCCCGAGCCCCGTTCCTGCATGCACCGGCACTGCCCAGCGCCCTGCACCATCCGTCCCCCGGCTATGAGGTTAATGAGCTCCGGCTCCGGCCCAGCTGCCAGCGCTACGCTCAGCCCCTGGTCAGGTGGCCAGAACTCTCCAGGAAAACAAGAGGGCACCCACCCAGGTGGCCAGCGGAGCCGCAGTCTCACCACCAGGTGGCCTGCATTTGTGACTTGCCATCCTCCACCCTGCCCGTACCTCTGAAGGACAGCTCCTGCCCCTGGGTCTCAGCCACGGAGAGTCCAGCTGCATCTGGCTGGATTATAATCCCCAGGTCAGTCTCACCTGCCCCTAGGGGAGGAGACTGGTCCTCACATGGGGGTGATTGGGGGTTGCCTGGGAGATGGACGGTACCCTTCACCTACACAGACACCCATCCTGCCCACCGCAGACTTAATGGGGTGGGGTCTGGGAGTGGCCCGAGCCAGCAGCGGGCCTTGCACCCTCTCCCAGGTGAGGCTGAGGAACCCGAGTCCCAGGACTGATGCTGCAGGTCATTCTGCACCTGGGCCCTGGGCCCCTGGTGGGCAAGGCCACCTCCCCACGTCCTCGGCAGGAGGCTTCAGCCCATGCTGCTGCTTGTAAATATACGTCAGTCCCAAGGGCTGACTGTTCTGAATATCGAGCAAATCTGACAGCACCCGGCCCCCGTCTGCCTGTTACTGTGTCAGAAGCAGACCCGCCTTGCCTGGCTCCGAGGCCCTTGCCCCGCCAGGCTGTGCAGCAGAGATGGACGGATGAACTGACCACTGCTGTAATCCTTTGCTTCAGGTTCCTCCCCCGCCTCCCTGCTCCCGGGGCCTCCGGACCTGCTCTCACCACCTTCCCTACCCAGAAATCCACAGGGCTTCTCTCTCAAGGTCTTGGGCCTAGGGGGGAGCCCCAGGTTTCCCAAAACCTATGCCCTGTCTCCATGCCCTCTCTCCATGGAGCTCAGACCTGCTTAGTCACTAAAATGTCCTCCTCGTCACCTGCAACACTAGCGGGACACAGCTGCTCTTGGTAAACTCCTACCCAGATCCCCAGAGCACTGGAGTGCCGGCCCTGTGTGAGCTCTTCCTGAGTAACCAGTGTGCCCATTTCTCAGATGGGGACCAGGGATTTGAGAACTGAAATCACTTGCCTGAGACCAAAGACAAGGGCCTAGATCTGTGGGGAGGGGCACCATCCACTCCGCCCCCACCTGGGTCTCAGCCCCTGAGTCATTTCCTTGCTGGGTGTTTATGCTGAGACTGTTTTTGCCTCTGTGACTATGACAGGCTTGGGCTACACTATTCTGAGGGGCTCCGGAACCCTGCCTCGACCCCCACTTGGCTCCCACCAGAAAAGGGGAAGGAGGCAGGAGGGCAGGCTTCTCTCCTGCTCTGCTCCCCCAGGCCCCTCCATTGGCTAAAATTATGACCCCTGCCCAGGATTTTCACCCGTCTTTGCTGGCAGCAGGCACCCAGAGTCCCTGTCATCCCACCCTTTTGCCATGTGGTGTCTCCCCTTCACATCCCTCCTACGTGCAGGGCAGAGCGGCCCGGTCCCCACGTGCAGGGCACAGGGCACCCTGGGAGGTTTCCTGAGAGGACGCCAGGAGCTGCTCTCCTTGCCCTGGCTGTGCTGATTCAGCGCGACTGCGGGGCTGGGGCCTCGGGCTGTGCAGCATCTGTCCAGGCTGGCCCTGCAGATGGGAGGTGCCCACTGCCTCTTCCCAGGTAAACCCCAAATTATCCACTGCACCAACCCTGAACCCCAGTGTATACTTATCATCCCTGCCTCCCAGCCACTCTGCAGGTCTCAAGGGCCTGATGGGCCCAGGGAGGGGGACGGCAGCCGGTGGCTGGGATGCCCACCGTCACTGCCTCTGGGCTGCGGAGGCCCCTGGAGGGGGCCGAGGGGGTGGAACTGGCCCTCCTGGCTGCACCACTGTTCACAGCCTGCAGTGTCACCAGGCGGGGCAGCTCCCAGCCCTGGGTACAGCTGACTCAGTGCCCAGTGTCACACTGGAAGCAGGGGCTTCCCCCACATCTCCCTGAAGTCCGGACAGCCAGGGGGCCAGTGACAGCAGAGGATGACACACTGGGACCTCGATTCTCCCCACAGAGGTGACCCTGTACCCGACATTGGATGAGGTCTCCCTCCCTGCACCTGAATGTGAGGTCCCTTCCTGCAGGTGCCTGGGGTCACTGAAGTGGTGAGGAGACAGCATCTCGGTCCCAGGGCGCTGTCACTGCCCCCCGTGCGGTCCAGGACAGGAGCCCGCCACACGGGTCACGAAGGGTCTCAGGCAAGCGCCCCAGACCTCTGTTTAATGCCCTGGAGCTGTGAGGCGCTCAGAAATCCTTCCTGGGCCACCTCACGGAGTGGGCATCCGGTCAGCGGGGCTCCTGCAGCTCTGGTCCACACAAAGGGTTGTGGGGGAGAAGGCTGCAGCGCTGTGTCCTGGACTTGGAGGATCACGGAACACAGAGGGTACTGAGCTCTCGGGAAAGGGCACCTCAGTGGGTCAGCAGACGGAAGGAGTGGGTTTTCCACTGTCTTCCCTTTTCTGCCAACCAGGTAACCTGGGTCCAGGTAAAAGACTCTTGCAAGATGCAGCCCTGGGTTGTGAGTCAGAGGCTCAGCCCCACCAGGGCGCTGCTGCTTTGCTCACTCCAAAAGCATAAGCCTGCAATCTGAGCCCTTGGGTCTGTTTCTGGCTCCGTTCCGCTCCTGCATTCGGTGGGGCCTGTTAAGTGAGGCGCGCCAAGGAGAGCCCCCGTGTAGCTGCCACACGTACACCCTCCTAGTCTGGTAGGCCCCTGTGGCCACTGCCCACAGCCTTGTTTTGGAAGCAATACACATGAAAGGGACAGTGTTACCCTAGCTACTAAGTTCTGGTGTTTCAGAATGAGGCCTGCTTGGGGACTCAAGGAGATCTTTGTGTGCCACTGTTCACAGCAAAAATGTCACAGCAGCCAAAAGGTGAAAACAGTCCAGGTGTCCCTCAATGGAAGAACGGATAGGTCACAGGGTGGAATATTACTCACCCACGAAAAGGGTCAAAGACTACACCACAGTATAGATAACTGAAAACACAGGCAGAGTGGAAAAAAACAGATACAAAAGGTCACCTACTGTGTGATTTCATTTATGCAACCCATCCAGACAGAAAGCGGACTGGTGGTGTCAGTTGCCGGAGAGGATGGGTGTGGTGAGACACTGAGGGCCGATGGCTAAGATGATGAGCCATCTCTTGGGGATGGAAATATTCCAAAAATTGATGATAGTGATGGTTGCACAACTCTGTGAAGGTGGTAAAGACCACTGAACTGCACGCTGTAAGGGAATTGTACGGTATGAATTCTGTCTCAACAGAACCGTTACTCTCCCCCTAAGATGTCTATATCAGAATCACCTGGAGCTCTCAGTTAACATGCATTTCTGGGCCTCCTGAGCTGGCATATCTGGATCCAGGAGCTAGAATTTAAATAAGGAACCCAGGCAACTCAGACTCAAAAAAGCAGCCCTCCACGCAGCCTGCTCAGCTCTGTCTGTGGCCCTGGGACCTCAAATTGTAAAACAAGTCGGTATTTTTCTGTTCCTTCTGCAACAAATTACTACCAACTAGGTGGCCTAAACAACCCAGATGTATTATCCTACAGTTTGGGGTGGGGGTCAGAAATCAGAAATGGGTCTCAGCAGGAAAATCAAGGTGATCATCAGGACTGTGCTCCCACTAAGGGCTGGGTATGAGGAGTCTGTTTTCTTGTATTTCCCCGGCATGCAGAGACTGCCTGCATTCCTTGGCTCATGGACTCCTCCACCATCTCCAAGGCAGCAATGCTGGTTGGGTCTTCCACACCCATCACTCTTGACTCTGCCCTTCCTGCCTCCCCATTTCCTGTCTGAGGTCTCTCATGATAACCCTGGGTCCCCCTTGATAATCCAGGCTTGACTCCCCCATCTCCAGGGAGGCTGGTTAGCAGCCTTACTCCTTCTTTTTGCGCAATGTAGCAGTCATAGGTTCCAGGCATTAAGATGTGGCCTCTTTGGGGACCGCTCTTCTGCATCCTTCCACCTGTTGTTGGCTGGTGTAGGATGCTTCACCCAAAACGCAGGTAAGGACTAAATAAAGTCTTCCCCACCTGGAGCCCTGCCCAGAGCAGCTGAGAAGGGCCCGATGTGTGCACGGATCCGCACTGGCTTCTCCGAGGGCCCCCGCCGTCGGCCAAGCCTGCCTCACACTCCATATAAAGTGATGGCGAAGTTAAAATAGATTTTGGGTCCCTGCCACTGCTTTCTGCTTCTCTGATAAGTTTGTTTCTCAGACAACAATGCAGTTTGAAGCCTTTCCAGGGATCAGCTTCCATTTGCCCCCTGCAAGTCCAAGTGCCGGGTCACTATTTATATAAATAATAGAAAGCCATGCTCGAGCCGCTCTCCCCAAGAGCACTGGACCCCTATTTTGAGCCGGCCAGCCCCACACCCACCCACCTCCGGGAGCTGCAGCCCTCTGAGGTCTGGATGTGGCCCCAGCCAGGGGCAGAGACAAAGATCTGGTGGCTCAGAGGGGCAGAGATTTCGTTCCTGGCAGCTGAAACCTCTGGGGTAGACACCCAGAGTGGCCCGTCCCGGGAATCAGGAGGACATGACTGCCCAGTTTGGGATTGAATTTAAAGCTCTCGGGAAATGAGAAGGAGCAGTGATTCTAAAATGTCCCTGCTGAGGTCACCTCCCAAGGCCAAACCTGGCTCAATCACAAAGGGACTGAAACCGGTGGCTTGGCCCTTGCCAGATCGCCCGTGAATTGTGGTACCCATTCTACAGAGGACCCTGGGGTTCAGAGTGACAGCACACCCAGCCGAAGGGCAGACAAGCAAGGGCAGACAAGCTGGGCTCCACTCCAGATCCGAAGCCACTTCCCACAGCAGATGAGCCATCAGCATCCCTCCGGGGAGAAAGGACAAAGATAACCGGAAGGACAAGTGGACTTCAGAATGCAAACTTCAGATGACACTTCTGTGCACCAAGGAAGCTAAAACCAAGAAGCCAAGACACACAGGCCAGCAGGGGAGCTGGGACGAGCTCATGACAAAAAACAGTACCTGTCGGAGCCGAAACCCAGGTGGGCCCCCCTGGGCTGTCCGGCTCTGGGCGTGTTTGGCAGAGCTTTGCTAATTGATGCTTGTTTGATGCGGTTTAGGCTTGTTCTTCTCTAAGTCAGAGGCCAAGCAAGATGCCACCTGGAGTCTTGGAGTCAGTGGCTAAAGATCATTGGCCGCTCCTAGCACATGACCAAGCTGTGGGAGTCCCCCACGCCGAGCGATTAGAGGGGACACGGGGCGGGGGTAGAAATGCCTGTTCGGAGGATTCCGAGTCCACACCCTGACTCTGGCTCTCAGCCCATTCTGAACACTGGCTTCGTCATGGGTGCAACGGGGACATGTGGGCGGGGCTGCTGAGCGCCTGCAGTACCCCCCGGGTCCGTGACAGTCCATTCACATCTCTGTCTTTCCAGGTCCTGGGGTCCCTGAGGTCAGGGTGAACACACGGCTGACTGAAGCCAGGAAGGGAGGGACAGGGACGGGGGAGCAGGAAGAGAAGGCTGCACAGGGGTGCGCAGGGATGGTCCTGCACTGGCCCCCAGGAGTGGACCGTTAGCTGGGCCTGGGGGTGCACACTGTGTTCCTAGCACTGTGGGAGCCTGAGGCAGGAAGATGGCGAGATTGAGCCCTGTTTGGGTGACCTGGGGAGACCCCGTCTCTATATAAAAAATAAAAAAGGGCTCGGGACGTAGCTCTGCTGCAGAGGTGCCGGGGTTCCATTCCAGCACCACATATACACACACACACACACACGAATATCCACCAGTTCTGCAAGCCCCCCTTAAATGACTGGTAGCTTGAAATCTGCCATATAACAGTGTTTACACTACAGAAACTGGCAAATGTCACAGATCGAGACTTCCCTCCGCCAGTTGGGTTTTTGTGTTCGTTTGGGACGGGTCCTGCTGTGTAACTCGAGTTCAGGTTGGCCTGAAGCTCACTGTGGTGACCACGCTGGCTTTCAGCGCATGGCAATCTTCCCAGCTCAGCCTCCCGAGTGCTGGGCTCACAGGCCTGTGCCACCACGCCCCGCTCTGTCTCTTCTCAGGGTCTGTTGACCAGCAAACCGCCACGTAGCACTTACGTCACGCACTGCTCCTAGCATCTTCCATACGTGACTCCTCACTTCACCCCTACTACCACCCAGTCAGGAAGGCATCACTGCTGTTGCCATTTTACAGGTGGAGAAACTGAGGCTAGGGGAAGGTGCAGCACTTGCCCGAGTCTGGCGCTGTGGCCCTGACTGAAAGGTGGCATTGTGGCATGAAGACCCTCCCTGGCATCCCTGGGCCCAGCCGGCCTCTGGCGTCACAGGTACCAGCCGTGTATGTGACTCATGTTAATATGGAGACAAACACAGATATTTTTGGCCACAGCTTTTAATCAGCTCCTGGGGGGGGCGGGGGGTCTCCTCTGGGAGAAGAAAGACAGTTGCCAGGCGACCAAAGCAGTCCACAGAAGGTCGCCCCGTGAGACAGGACGGCAAAGCTCATCCCCAGGGGTCTGCTCCTCTCCAGACAGCAAATGCAATCAGCGCCAGACCCCACGCACTGCTCCAGACCTCATCGCACTCTGGTGACGCCAACAGGGCCACCAGAAGGACTGATTGAATGAAGTGACGTGAACCCGGCAGCCACAAGCTTCGTGTGGTGGGAACCCCGCCAGAGGCAGACGGGGGACGCCACTGCAGGGCCCACACTGGCTCCGACAGCCGGCTGTCCGCTGTGTATTTGGCTTCAGTGTGTCCTTTTGGCACCACCGGCAGGAACAGTCACGAAGTCCGCGCAGCTCAGCTTCAGGGGGATCGCAGCAGCTCCCCAGGGGGCTTCTGGCTTGAACATTCCTGATTTCTGTGGGGGCCCTGTTCTGTGGGGCCACTTGCCCTGTCACTGCCTGGGTACACATGTCTCCAACTCCACCAGGAGTTCTTGGGAGAAAAAAACAGGGTCGCTATTCCTAGTTGTGGCTTCAGGGCCCAGCTGGGGCCTGGACATAGTAGGCCCTCAATAAACATACAGTGAATAAATGAATGAATGCAAAAAATCAGGCCTTGATCTCTCCATCTTCCTGCTGCACTTGGAGCTTCTGATTATTTCTCCTGCAATTAGGAGTAAGTTCTACACAGGTCTCCCTCTGTCCCAGCTCCCTGCTGGCAGAAGTGACTGGCTGCAGACCCAGGAGGGCAGGCGAAGACCCTGAGGACACCTGAGCCACGTCCACACTGCAGGCAGAGAGGAGGCAGGTGTTCCAGGAGGACTCCCAGAGCTTGTTAGGAGGTGGCAGCAGCCAGCAGGCAGTGCAGAGAGGGCATCCAAGTAGGAAGTGCTACTATCTCAGTGAGGTCACAAAATGGTGCACCCCTTAACCCTCACCGCCCCACTGACACTGTGTCCATCCTGGGAGCCCCTGTTGGGAGGAGTGTTCGGGCCCGCAGACACCCATCATTTGCCCCTTGAATCATTTCAAAAAAACACAATTCCACAAACTGATCTTGTAAGCTGGAATAAAGTCACTCTGGCAGTTGTAGGGGTCTGGGCTGTCTCAGGGGCTCTGACCCCTTTCCTGGGCTCCCACCGCCAGGTCCACCTGAGTTTTCAGAATTCTTCCCACCTCAAAAGCAGTCTGTGGGCCTGCAGTCCAGTCCGCTCAACCAGCTGATGTCCCATCCCCAGCATTTCCCAGCCGGTCTCAGTCTCAGCATCAAAATGCAGATTCCAGGTCTGCCCGGGACAGAGGGCCTGGGGCTGCGTTTTCAGCATGGCGGCAGGGGCTGACTCTGCAGCCCCAGAAGGTTTCAGGAACACCCTGGTGGCTCTGAAGGCGCTGGCTGCTGCTGGAAAGGGCTGTGACGCTGAGTTTGGTCCTGTGGATGACAGGAAGGTGCCGCTGAGACTCCTCCTTAGCACCCCTGAGCCAGGCCACCCCAGCTGCTGTCTGGCAGTACCACAGGACCTGTGCTCCGGCCCTAGCCTGGAGCCTTACCCCAGAGCCTGGCACCCGGGACAGACAGTGAATGCCTGGCAATCATAGTGTCACCCAGCACAGGAGAGCCCAACAGCCTGGCCTCAGGCAGGAAGGTCTTGACTGAATTTGGGCCCTGATGCAGTGGCCTCCCTGGACACATAAGGGGACCCGATTCCATAGACCACCAGACTGTGGCGCCTGGAACTGTGTCCCTGCCCGACCCTTTGGCGAGCATCACATTAACACAGTCCTATGTTAAGGAGGAGGACTCTTGGCTAGGTGGCAGGACTGCCCAGTTCACCCACCCAACCGCAGTGCAGAACCCCGTTTAAATCACCCTAATCTAGCAACTTCCTCCTGCGTGGCTCTCTACCGCCTTTATCTACAGCAGACCAGACGCAAACTCCGGGTGGGTGGAGCTCTCCGCGCCAAAAGTTTGAGACCCGGCTCAGCCTGAGTCGGGGGAGGGGATTAGGGCTGTCACTTGGATGTGTTCAGACCGGTAGGGGTCGGGAATAGAGGCTGTCCCAGAACAACAGGATGCGAATTCAAGATGGATTATTATTACTGTTGTTGTTCCCCGTAGAGCTAATGAATGCACGCTGACCTCCTTCCCTGTCCCCGCGGAGCTGCGCCCTGGCAGCTGGGAGGACGCGGGGTGGAGATGGGGGTGGGCATGGGCCTGTCGGGGGGCTGCTCGCTGCAGTCCTCCCCCGCGAATCTGCTCACACCTGCCCCTCCGCACACCCGGCAGCACGCAGAACGCGCGGGCGAGGCGCTACGGGGCGTGGCGTGGCGTGGCGGGGACTGAGGAACCTAAGGAGTGGGGTCCTTAAGGGGCCCCCTCCCGACCGCGCCTCGGTTTCCGCCGCGGGCTGGGCCGTCCCCTCCCACCCGCCCGGATCGCCGTCTTCTTTCCCGCCCCCGCCCCCGCGCGGCAGGCGCGAAGCCGGCATGCGCTAGGACCGCGCGCCGCCCGCCGCCGCTATAAGAGGCCGCGCTCGGGCCCCACGCGGAACCCGCGCCCCGAGCCTCCCCGGCGACGCGACCGCCCGGGACCCGCGGCCGGACCGGCGCTGCGCAGCGAGGCCAGCGCGGGGCCTGCGGGACGCGCCCGGCCCCCGGCGCGCACCATGGGCGCTGCCCACTCGGCGTCCGAGGAGGTGCGGGAGCTCGAGGGCAAGACCGGCTGTGAGTACGGCGGGGCGGCGGGGACCCCGGGAGCGGCGGGGTGCGGGGCCCCGGCCGCCGCGCTGTGTGACCTTGGGCCGGTGCCTCGCCCTCTCTGCGCCTCAGTCTCCGGCTCTCGCGAATGGGTTCCTGCCGGCCGCGCTGCGGGCTGCGGCGACGAGCTGGCGGGTGGCCCGGGGCACCGCTGCCGGGGGCGGGTGGCCGGGGGTGGCGAGGCCGGGCGCCCCGCGCCTGCAAGTGGGGCGGGCGCACGCTGCGCAGGGCGGAAAGTTTTGAAGTCGCCGGCGCCGGGTGGGAGCCGGGCCGAGGGTGACCTCAGGCGCGGACTCGGTCCCTCTGCGCCCCTCGGTGCCTGCGGAGAGCACTTTGCCCGGCGCATCCCCACTCCCGGAACCGCAGAGGCTGCACCCCGCACCCGCCCGGGCGCGCATGGGCATGGGGCCGAGCTGCCCGCAGGGCGGACGGAGGAAGCCGAGTCCAGTCGGTCCGGACACTTGACCCTGAGCCTGACCTCAGGCACCCAGTTCTGCCGCTGGCTCTCCAGGGGGCTGTGGGCCCCGGGAGGAGGGAGGCCGGGCCGTGGGCAACCTGGCTGTGCTGTTAACCCTTCCAGTTACCCCCACTCCCCGGGCTGTGTGACCGTGGACTAGTCACTTTACCTCTCTGATTCTCAGGGGAGCGAAGTTCTGCTAGTACCTGGTTTATGCTCAAGACGGGGGAGCTGCAGATCATTCTGGGAAGGAGTTGGCTCCTGGCACCTGCTTTGCAGTTAAGGGCAGAAAGCCGGTGTCCAGCTGAAAGTGAGCCCCTCCGCACCCCAGGCTAAATGCCCCTTCCTAGCAGAACCGGATGAAAATTCCAGAAAGCCTTTAATAGCTAGTGTGCGTATGTGTGCTCCTACTGCCCTGTATGTGTGCGTCTGCGTTTAAGTATAGAATTATATCCACCTAGAGGAAAGAACTACCGTGTGCGTGCTGTAGAAGGGCTGTATGTTAGAGAATGAATATGTGTTTGTGACTGCTTTATCAGTAGGAGTTTTGTGGGACATTTGGTGGAAACGGTGAAGGGGGAGTCAGCTTTTCACAAGAAACTTCTGTATATTTCCATTTTGAACTGTGCAAACCTTTTTTACTTATTCAAAAAGTTGTGTAAACTTGACCCCCACTGCTAAAGGAGAGGAGGAAAGATTGATTCCCAGGCCTGTTCCTTCTTGGGTTTCTCCCGTTTTTATTATTCCTCCAGCGCGGTCTTGTTGCCTCCTGCCACCTCCTCGGTACAGCTGGGATTCCTGCAGGAGGGGCCCCTCCATGGTCACACCCAGGGCATTCTGGGGGAATTCCACCTGTGATGGGGCTTTGACAGATGATGGAGCACAGAGCATGCTGGGAGTCCCCTCGGTTTCCTGGGTCCAGCCTCTCCCGGGGATGGCAGATGCTGTGCTCGGGCTGGTGGCTGCCTAGTGGGAGGGAAGGAGGCTGGTGCGGCAGGCACTGCCTCCCTTCTTGCTGCTCAGAGCTCACATTTCACACCCCTAGTGGGGAGGGCAGTAAGAGGACCAGAAAGGAGGTTCTGAGGTCAGATTGCAGGGGAGAAGGAACACCCCCAGTTCTCTGAACTTTAGATGGATGGAAGGGTTCCCTAGGCCTCTGAAAGGCAGTGGTACAGTCTGGACCCTTGTATCCATTTACCAAATATTTAGGGACTGAGGGCTGGGAATTTAGAGAGACTGACATTCCCAAGGGAGACACAGTAAACAAACCAGCCTACAGGGTTAAGCTCTGTGAACTGGATACAACAGATGGGAATGGGGGTGGTGGTGGGGTGTACATTTTTTTTTTGGATGGCTATAGAAATTCAAATAAGAAGGAGCCAGCCACATGGGTCAGTGGCCAGAACATTTTGGGCAGAAGGAACAGCAAATGCAAAGGCCCTGTGGCAGGAACAAGTTGGCACCTGT
The DNA here is from genome assembly GCA_004027295.1 of Dolichotis patagonum. Taxonomy (NCBI): domain Eukaryota; kingdom Metazoa; phylum Chordata; class Mammalia; order Rodentia; family Caviidae; genus Dolichotis; species Dolichotis patagonum. The sequence continues at coordinate 62,964 of PVJX010004410.1, read as the reverse complement.
AAATGAGAACTGTGGGGGATGACACAGCAATTTTCAGGGCTGGGGCTGTGGCAGGAGCCTGACTTTGGGGAACTGGCCTTGAGTGAGTCCTCCATGCTGAGTCTTCATTTCATCTACTAGAAAATAGGTGTGGTGACAGTAGCTTCTGGAGTTGGGGAATGAGTTAACTGGAAGTGTCTGTATTAGGGACCATCATCCATTACACTCATTTGTACATCCTGGGCGCTTGGGGCCACGGCGAGGAGTTAGGTCCTGGGCTCCCTCCCTGTGACTGTGGTTTTGGCTCCCCGAGGCTCTGCGGCCCCCCAGGTCCCTAGCAGTCTTGTGAGTGAAGGAGGCTGTGTGACATGCTAGTCGGGGTGTGGCAGAACATGTGTTTCCAGTTTCTGGGGCTGGGCAGGGCTACTCTTGTAAGAACCCCTCGGAGTGTCCTTCAGAAAGTAGGGGGCGGTTCCTGAGAGCAGGCTGTGCCCCTGGGTTGGTGGTGCCCCCAGAGCTTTGCACACATGTGCATGGAATCTATGTGCAGATCCTCCAGGGGAGCGACACTATGGCTAGTTACAGATGAGGAAACTGAGGCTCAGAGAAGTAAAGCAACTTGCCTGCAGCCCCAGAGCTGTCGAAGGAAAGTAGGCGGTGGAAGGATCCCCAAGGCTGCTTTCTTCCCATAGCTTTGCTTTCATTGTGTTTCATCGTTTCTTAGATTTCTGGGAACCCAGAAGGGGTAGGTAAAGCCCATTCATGTTGTTTCTACCTCTGGGCCTTTGCACAAGCTGTCCCCACTGCCCGCAGCACTCTGTGTTCTGTTGTGCAGTTTGCTCACCATCATTGGGGTTAAGATTTCAAACCTTTTCTCTGAGGCCGATCTCCTTTCAAAGCTAACGCTCTTCACCATGCAGGGCTTGGCTTAGCTGTCCTTCCCTTCTCAAAAGCCGTCCTGGCTTCTCTCCGCCAGGCCTTTGTGAGCCACCTCTTGTCTTCATCCTTGGGTCTTCTTACTGCTGTGTTCCCTCCTGTCACAGCAGGCATCACTGCCTGTCATAATCGTCAGCTCTGTCACCGGTCACCCCCTCCAGACTGGCAGCTCCCTGAGGGCATAGAACTCACTGCACGTTCATCTCGGTGCGTGGTTCTCTTTGCTGTGAGAACGCAGAAGGCCTACGGGGCAAGGGCAAGGTCGCTGGGCCCTGGGTAGCAAGAAGCATCACACCTTCCCCAGGGGGCCTGGGCCGCACCCCCTTCCTGGTGTCTGGTTCCTGCCTCACACACTGAGCACCCCAGCCTTCAGCACTGAGCCAGCCTCGCCAGAAATAGGTCTGTGCAGGCAGCCGCCCACGCAGGGCAGCAGCGGGTCTGCGCCCACTCGCTCCTCCACGCCTGTTCTAGCATTGATTGATTTGCAGCATAAACAAGCAGGCGTCGCCTCTGCACCGGGAAGACGTCCTACCTGGATTGCTAGGATCCTCCTGAGCAGCCGAGCCCAGCCGTGCTGGTGGCCTCTGAGTTGTGTGTCTGAGCTCATCTCTCCCACGCAGGATGCAGTCGGCCCCGGGATCCTGCGTCAGAGCCAGGCCCACCCTGAGCTCTCCTGGAGGCAGCCCTGCTCTGGTCCCCCAGTGCCTGCTGGCTTGTGGGGTCCCAAAGGAAACGACAGAGGATTCGGAGGAAGCGGGGGCCTGTTTTCCCTCAGAACTACCCCACAGGCACGTCTCAGGAAGCAGAGGAGCTGCCGAAGGAGAAAGGAGAAACAGTCACAGAGCCCGGGTCAGCTCTGCGGGGCACTGCTGCTGTTTATCGGGTGCCTGTCACCCGCCTGACGCCGAGCCAGGCAGTTCTGTGGCAGCCAGCAGACCCCTCCGGGGCCCGGGACGTGAAGTGGCTGTCCGAGGCGACAGGTGGATGGGCAGCAGACATGGGGTCCACTCCCGGTCTTGCCCCGGTCAGAGCCGGAGGGCAGGCTGCCTGAGGCCGGCCCGAGGGCACGGCTGGTTTTTCTACCAGATCCGCGCCCTGGGACGTACTATGTCCCTGCCACTGCCGCATGCCGTATTACGGCTTTTTGAGGAACCGGTACCAGGGGACCAGGTAGGATCTCTGCCCTCCAAGAAGCTTGGGGCCACCCAGAGACTGCTGCAGACAGAGAGGAAGTACTGATGGGGACCGAGCAGTGACCAGCACGTTCTGCTCTGTCACTTTCCAGAGCACTGGATGCTGCTGAGTACCGGCCAATCCCACCTCCCTCTTTTTTGCTGTCCTCTGTGGTGGGCGTGTCCTGAGTCCCGGGGTCCTCAGGGAATCCGTGACAGGGGGCTGTCCAGTGCCTCTGGGGAGGGACCCTGGGGTTCTCCTTGGGTTCCCAAAGCAGTGCTGGCACGTTCCATTGCATGCAAATTACGCCTTGGAAGAAAATGATTAAAACAATTACAGTTGTAGTTTACAGTAATGGAAAATTATGGTTTCACAGCAGAAGAGGACAGACAGGCCTGTGGCGGCTGGGGAGGACCGTCCTTCTGCAGGCTGGGCTCTCTGGGCGGGCAGGGGTGGCACCAGCTCTGGAGTCATCAGCACAGTGGTGAAGACCACGGGAGGGACACGCAGGTGACAGCAACCTCTTGGTGTCTGGACCTCCCGCCCTCCTCCTGGGCTCTGGCTTTTTGAGCACAGGAACAGGCCGGCAGGCCGGCTTCCGGCCCTGCTCTGGTCCACGATGGTGGTTGTCACTGTCCGCTGGACACATCATCTCCGCACAGTGACAGCTGCAGAGCAGGCCCTGGAGGCGGCATAGAGATCCTGCTGTGTGTCCTGCTGGGCTGTCTCAGCCAGTGGTGCCCTCTCTGAGCCGCCAATGCCACCCTTTTGAAAAGGCACCAGGTGACAGCCGTCTGTGGTCTGTCATGGGCACTGGATGTCGGCATCTGTAGTCTCTTAAGAGCCCCCTGAGGGCTGGGCTGTCATTGTTGCCAGTTTACAGATGGAGAAACTGAGGCTTAGGCACGTGAAGTGACTGCCTGAGGTCCTTTAGATGCCTGATTCAAATCCCACACCTGACCTTCCGGTGGGGTTTTCTGGGCAGGGAGAAAGTGCCTCCCACCTGACAGACACCTCACAGGATACAGAGGCTCCAAGTCTGCAAGTCCTGATACCTTGGAGAGGTGATGTCGCCCCTTTACTGCATCCCTAGTGATCCCCACCCTTGTACCCTCAGCTGGGTAGTGGTTCCTTGAGGCAGATAGGAGTGATGTGGAAAGTTCTAGAACATGTGTACTCGTTGAGGGGGGGCGAGGGGAGTGGGTGGTATGTCCAGGAGGAAGAAGAAGGGTCTCCCGGCGTGGGGGCTCACATCTGTCCCGAGGAGCTCTGTGTGGCCCTGTGGGGACGAGTTCAGGCGAGTTGGTGACTGCATGGCTGTGTGGACTGGGTAATTAGATCCCCTCCCATCTCTCTGCCTGCCCCCCACCCCCAGCAGGGTGGCCTGTCCTGAGTTAATGGTCCCCAGAGTGCGGCAGGGACCTTCCTCACCCTCAGACCCTCGCCCTGACGGAAGCTTGGCGTTGGCAGAGCACCTGAGTCCTGGTGCCTTCGGCGGAGGGGGTGAGGTGCCCGCCGCTCCGGGAGGAAAAGTCAGGGCTGCCTCTGCCCGGCTGGGGTGACACTGTGAGGTGAGCGCCCGCCCTCGGGGAGGAGCCGGGCACCCTGGTCCTGCCAGCCAGCCTGTCGCTGCTTCATTATTAATTCATCCGGCCTGAAGGTCGAATGGGTGATTTCCGCTGGTGGCTGCGGTTACCTTAGCACTAGGACAAACAGGTCCTTTGTTGTCCCTGTGGTGTGACCTTTGCAGACGGGCACCCTGTCAGGAGCAGGCCTTCCACTTCGGGCACGGCTCCCCGGGAGGTGACAGAACTCAGAGGAGGTCCTCAGTGCCACGGCGCTGGTGGCAGACAGAAAATATGGGCACCAGTGGTGGGACTGAGTCACCGACCAGCCCCGGGAAGGGAAGGGAAAACGGGTTGTGCCCATAGTGGGCACAGGTTGGAAGGGGGCTCCTCAGCCTGGGTGCCATGGTCCCGGTGACCGAGACCCTCGAAGGAGCACCCAGCACATCACAGGCCTTGCCTGGCCAGGAGTTTGGAGGGCTCCCTTGACCTCACGCCAGGACCCACAGTGGCCGGTGGACGGGCCCCTCCCCTTGCCATTTGCCAGCAGACAGACTCGGGTTTGAATCCTGACACTGCCCCTTACTGTATGGATGAGACACTTGGTGTCCCAGGACCTCGACATACTCATCCATTTAATGGACACAGAACTGTGCCACTGTTGAGGATTAAATGGAATTTGAATACAGTTCTTGGCATATCCTAAGTGCCCAGTACTTAGTTGTTGGCAAGGGCAGGCTGAGCAGTCCTGATGAGAAATCCAAAGCGCCGAAAATCCAAACTCTGAGGACCAACACGACCCTACAGTGGAAAATTCCACCCTGACCTCGTGTGAGAGTCACAGTCAGGACATAGGCACACGGATCGTACTGTGTAAGGTCCTTCTTTGGTCACATATATAACACAGACACAGAACATCAGCCAGTGTTTTCTTTAGATGTAGGCCCATCCCCAGGATAACGTCTTATTTATAGGCACTGTCCTATTTTCTCTTTACTTAAAAAACCTAAGAATTGGTATTATTTTAGGGAGACACTGATTCTTCCATATGGAGTTTGCCTCTTTAATGCACTTTTCCATAGATGTTTTAAGCAAGGCTTTGAGAGTTATAAACTTTGAGAAAAGTTATGCATATGTGAACAATTGATTGTTTAGCTGGGTATAAAATTTTGGATCACTGGATATCTTCTCACAGCATTTTGTTTTTGGTCTGTGTTTTTTTTTTTTTTATTTTAAAGATAGTAAAATCCAACAAAGCAGAACAAAACCAGTTAAAACAAAGCAGCAAAATGGGTACAGAACTTCAGAGCAGCATACTAGAAAAACAATAGCTACCATAGTATATCTTGTTATCTTCACAATAGTTGTCCATTCCATCAGGTATAGCAAAATCAAACCAAAAACAAAATAATAAAATCAATCAAAACAGAATATTGAATAAAACAAAGCAATTAATGAGAACAAAGCAAAACAGTGAGAACAATATTGGATTTCAAAGACAAGGCAGAAGGAGATCCCCCATATTTGCTATATTGCATACTGTCATCCTCCCAAGAGATGCTCAGACCACTGGCCCCAGGCCTGTGAAATCAACCAAACAACACAAGCATTTAGTTGCTTTATGGACCTTAGTTGCTGCCAGCTCACCTTGTCCTCGAACCAGCGGGTTGCTTACGGGGGTTGGGGGGTGTTTGGTTTGTTAATGCTATTGAGAAATCAGCTCTTTGTCTACTCAATATCTGTACAAATTTATTTTTGTAAGTTTTTGTTGATGTTTCATGTATGCTGTGTGAATTTGTTTTTATTTTCCCTGCAGATTTATGCTATTTTATTCTACAGAAGAATCACATCTTTCTTTATGGAAATATTATCTATCCCTTTTCTTTTTGGCATCTCCTTAGTAGTTAGTGTTAGAATCATGTTGGACCATCTTTTTCTGTTCTGAATCATTCTTGAGTTGTTTTTCTTTGAATCCAGGGCCTTTGCACTGAGCTACATCAGGGTTTTTTTTCTCTTTTTTAAAATTTTGAGACACAGTCTAAGTTGCAGAAAGATTGAACTTGCAATTTGCCTGCCTCAGCTTTCCAGAGTGCTGGAACCCAGCTGTGTGCCACCATGCCTGGTCAGTGTCATTTTTTAGCTGTTCTAATTCTTTCTTTAGCTGTCACAACTTTGCTGCCTTAACCTACTAAGTTTTTTTTTTTAATTTACATGGCTTTAAAGAATAAGTGCTATATAGCTTTAAAATATGCTTTTTTGTAATGATTCATCCTGTTCTTTGTAGTGATCCCAGGTCTGTTGCGTCCTTTCTTGTGCTTTATCTTGAGGGAATCGTCTCTGCTGACTCTCCAGTGTCGGCGTTTGCTGACTTGTGTGTTCCCAGCTTGGATCACGAGCTCATCTTTGATGAACCCCAGCCCGCCTCTCTGCCCCTCAGGGCTCCCCTGCGTTGTTGGGCACTTGGCGTGTGCCGTGCTGAGTCCCCCAGGGTTCTCACCATGTCGGAAACACCTTTCTCCTTCACCTCGTAGTCGAGGCCTGGTGATGCAGCTCAGTGGTAGCGCGTGTGGCTGACAGGTGCAGGCCCCAGCTTCCACCCCAGCAGACAGACAGACAGACAGACAGACAAAAGCAGCAGCAGCCCTCATCAGATCGGGTTTCGTGCACCGTAGCAGTTAGGATTTCTGCCCAAGGCACGGCGCAGGAGGCCCTTTGCCCCACCGTCCTCTGGGCCGGGGGAGAACACCGTGGCCTTTCCCACGGGAATGGGGTGGGTGTTTGCATCTCAGCTTCTGGACCTCAGTTCAGGCTGTGCGGTCCGCAGCCCACCCGGGTCACTGGGCGGCTTGATGTCCCTGCCCTCAGCTCTCGGCCTGTGACTGCCCAAGCCCCAACAGATTGGTGGCATCTGTCACTTGCCCTCCGGACTCCAGTTCCCCCTGGTGCCTGGGCGCGGCGCTGTCTTCAAAAGCCATGTGGAGTTTCTCTTGTTAGCTCTGGGGTTTGGTGTCAGCGGTGGGGTGAGCCCGAGTCAGCCTGGAGCCGATGGAGCTCTGTCTCAGTCCTGTGCAGCGTGCCCTGTACCCAGCTGAGTGTCCCCACCCCGTCCGGCCTCCCATCAGCCTGGAAGGCAGCTCTGGAGGAGCTGGGAAGCTGCTTTCCTAGATGTTCTGAAAGACACCCACTCGCCAGAGCGCCAGTGATTCACAGTTGCTTTTCCCCTTCTGTTCTTTAGTGTTTTTATTAAGATGGAGACATCTTTGTCTCCGCGGTCTCATAAATGACCTGTGTCCCGCAGAGGGGCATTTCTCAGTCTGGGCGTGGAGCAGAGCAAGTGGTCGTGAGGGTGGGTTTCGGCCCCCGCCGCTGTGCCGCTCAGAGCCCGAGGCCTTCGCCCAGTGACCCCAGCCCTCCGAGACTCAGTTTCCTGGTCTGTACGGTCGGTGTGACAGCTGCACTAGGAGGTGTGGGCTTTGGTAGGGGACAGAGTGTGCTAACGCCTGCCCAGTGCTTGGCTTAGTTCCTGCTCCTGAGTCAGTGCTGCCCTTGGGTGGTTGCTGTTACTGCTATGAGGCAAACGGTAAAGAGTAAAACGCGGCTGCAGGAAGCTGAGCGTGGGTGAGTGGGCAGATGTGATTTTCAGAGCCATGTGCGCCTACTCAGAGCTACCCCACCAGCCCTTTATTTTGAGACAGTCTCGTGGGCCTTGCACTTGAAATTCTCCTGCCTCAGCCTCCCAGGTAGCTGGGATTGCAGGCATGTACCACTGTGCTCAGTTTAAGCAAAGTGTATTCCAGAGGCAAATCAGTTTACTTTACCCCACCCCAGCAATGCATTCTGTGCAGAAAAAGCCCACCGAGGTCCTAACAAGACCTTTGGTATCTGAGATTATAGTGATTGTTGTCTCTGGGCTGCCTCGGGTCCAGGGCAGCTCGGCCTGGAAATTCTGTAGCTTTCACACTTACAAAGCAGCTTAAAGTTTGTATGAAAATGGTTAGACGGAGCCGGCTAAAAGCCAGCAGCCAGGCATGGTGGCAGACACCTGTCATCCCAGCTGGGCAGGAGGCAGAGGCAGAAGGGTGACTGGTGAGGCCTGCCTAACCCTGTCCTAAAAAAAAAAAAGAACAGGGCTGGGGTTGTGTCTAAGTGGTGCGGTGCTGGCCCCAGTACTAGGAATCAAAAGCAGCAGTGACGTGCTGGCCCCGTGCTGGGAGCGGAGGCGGGCGAGAGCTTCCTTCTCCAGGCCAGGGCACCCACCACGGCCTCGGCTGATTCTGCCTGCAGCTCACTTCGGGGCCCTCCGCCCTCCTGCCCCACACCCCAGCTTTGTCACTGCTGTGGCTGGAGCCGCAGGTGGCACCCGACAAGTCACCATTTCCCTCCTGGGGCCGGAGCAGCCAGACAGCATCACAGGACCGTTCAGGGACCTGGGGGTGACTGTCACGGCGACACTAGTGCTTCTGCCTCCTCTCACCAGGGCCAGCACTTGATTTTCTTAGGGCCCGAACCCACGAATCACAAGATTGACTACTTTGAAGCACCTAACTGGGGTCAGGTGTCTGAAGCCCTGCACCCTTGGTCGCCATTGTCCCGCCCTTCCCTGCCCCTTACACCCCCAAGTCGCTGGATCCCCACATCCTGCTGTGGATCCCCTGCGCATGGAGGTGTGTAACAGTGGCCTTGCTGGTCTGGCTCCTTCCGAGCGGCGTGAAGTTTTCAAGGTTCTCCCCCGCTCCCGCAGGCTCGGCATCCTTTCTTTCCTGTTGCGGAATAACCCGTGCGCGGATCTACTTGTTTTGTTTCTCCACTGGCCAAGGGATGGACACGCTGCGGTTGCCACCCTTTGGGGACTGGTGAACAGTGCAGGCACGTGTGGATCCTCTGTAGGACGGTCCCCCACGGAGGTGCCGAGATCCAGGTCCTGGAGGACAGGCTCTGCTGGCCCTGGCACGGACGGTGGCCGTGGGCAAAAGCGACAGCCATTCCCCCCAGTCCCAGGAGTGCGGCAGTGTGGGAGTGGGGGGTCCAGGCCTGGCTCTGCCCCAGTCACCACTCTCTTCCCGCCTCGTGCTCTTGACCCCTGGCCTAGGTGGCTGTCCTCCCACCAGAGTCCCCTCGCTCAGCAGAGCAGGGCCCCACACTGACAGTCACACAGCCAGCCAGCGAGGCCGGCGCCAAGCAGGCCACACGCCCAGCTCCGTCCCCAGCCCCGCAAGCCTCTTGTCGGTGCTGATGCAGTCGCCTTCCAGATCCGCAGCCTCCGCACTTCGGGCTCCTGCTTGAAAGGACGTGGAGGAAACTGCGCTGTGCTTGCCCCTGTCATTGCTCCCCTATGCCACAGAGGAGGTGGTGGCCCCGTGGCATCGTGCTGTGGTCAGCACCACGTCCTCCAGAGAGGACTGGCAGCATGTGGGATGTGCGTAGGCCGCAGGCGAACACGACACCCTTTATAGAAGGGGCTGGGCAGCCGTGCGCTTTGGGGTGTGGCCGAAGCGAGGCTCTCTTATTTCCTGGGCACCACTGTGCCCTCATTAATAACTGTGAGCATGCGCCCATTGGGGCGGCAGCTGGCCAGAGGGGACCATGACAGCCCCTCACGTGGGCCAAGGACCAAGAGGCTCAGGGGAGGACGTTGCACCCAGCTGTCCAGCCGTCCCCAAGTGAGACTTTCAAATTGCGCACTAATTTACATCTCATTTCCAAATGCACGGTGTAGTCGCTTTTAGTGCTTATGTCCGCCAGGTTGTGCAGACATCGCCACTGGGAATTCTAGAGCATTTTATGACAACTCCATACTCACCAGCAGTCTTTGCCACGCTACCCTCACCCCAGCCCCCAAATTCGGAACTACTCATCTACTTTTGTCTCCATGGATTTATCTGTCTGGGGTATTTCATTTCATTGGAACCATATAATGTAGTGTTTTTGTTTTTTGGGGTTTTTTGAGATAGAGTCTTGCTGTGTAGTTCAGGGCGGCCTTGAACTCACTATGTTGCCCAGGGTGGCCTTGAACTCACAGTGATCCTCCTGCCTCAGCCTCTCAAATGCTGGAATTACAGGCGTGCTGCATCATGCCCTGCCCGTGTGATACGGTCTTTTGTGTCTGGCCTCTTTCCCTTAGCAGGATGTTTTCAAGGTTCCTCCACCACAGTGTAACATCGGTCAGTGCTTGCTTTTATAGCCGAGTACTGTTCCATCATTTGAATATGCTCCATTATTGTCTATCCACTTATTAGTTGATGGACATGGAGTTTGTATCTACCTCTTGGTGCTTATAGTAATATCACTATGAACCCTGATTTACCAGGCTTTTGTGGGAATGTATGGTTTTATTTTTTATGCAGCATCTTAGTGTGTAGACAGTAGGTTTCATTTTGCTGTGTTTGGACATGCATATAACATAGCCTGATTATTTTCACTTCCTACTCCCACTTCCCTGCCCTCTCCTTTCTAAGCCTCCTTTCTAATTTCATGTCATCTCGCTTTCTTTTTTACGTTTTCTCCTTAGATCCCACATATACGAGAAGATACGCATTACTTATTTTGTCGAGTCTGGCTTCTGTCACTGAGTGTGACGATCTTTCCTCACTTTCCTACAGCTCTCGTGGGAAAGCAGAGGGATGGTCCTCGGTGTCCTTACCCAGTCATCTCTTGGGGGGGTGCGGCTGTCTGGGCCCTCGGTGGAGTTTGATTCTTTTAGGGATGTGCGGAGGACCTGAACAGCTGGTTCAAATGGTGGCTCTGAAACTGGCACTGCAAAATACAGCTTTAAAAGTTAGATGTCTTTTTTTCTTTGAGAGATAAGCAAGGTCCGCAAACTTCCTCCTGCTGAGCCCATAACCAGCGCCCCTGCCTGTCCTCAGCCCCAAAGAAGCAGCACAACGTGGAGATGGCCCAGGAGGCCGGAGGGAGCTGGAGCAGGGTGTCCCCTCCCCTGGGAGGAGCAGGAGAGCTGAGGGTAGCTGGAGGTGACGGAGCCAGCGTGGAGAGCTGCGCTGGCTGACCCCGTGTCTCCACCCAGCTCCATGCTGTGAAAGCCCCTTGGCCACCTGGACCCAAGGAGATGATGGTTTGCAGCCAGTGGGCCCCTCCACCTCCCCAGAACTAACTTTGAGGGGCTCCTCTTCTTTTTTACCAAAAGAGACACCCTCCTTCCACCAGCAGAAGCGGCGGCGTTTGCAGAACCTCACGCTGATTTCCATAACTGCTGCACTAATTTCCACCTGGAGCTCGCAGCCTGCCGAACAAGCTTCCTGCCTTATCTCACATGCACCCTGGCGTCTCCCGGCTCCTTCCATGTCCCCCTCGGTGATGGACCAGGCGAGGGTCCCCACAGCCTGCCCTGCACTTCTCCTTTCCCATTTTGTTTTTCATTATGGTTGTCAAAGGTAAAAAACAAAAAAAAAGGAAAGAAAAAGAATCTACATCTAATCCCAGCTAATTGCAGAAAGGAGAGACGAAAGGGGCACCTCACCAGTTCCCCCATCTTACGCCCCTGCACACATGTGTGTCAGCACGAACCTCGGTGGGTAAATCCTACAGCCATTGAATCTCTCACTTAATGACACGAGGAACGTTTTTTTTGCGTGACCCACGATACTTTGAAAATACTTTTCTAAGGCTGTGTCACGCTCCTAGCTGGGGAGGTACCAGGGTTTGTTTAACCAGTTTGCTGAGGTTCAGCTTTAAAAATTTTTTTTCAAATCATTTTTCTTTGTTAGTATACCTTGGTAGCGCAGTGTTTACATTCCTTGTGAGAACATTTTCTTTTTTGTGTCTGTTCTAATTAGGCAACAGTGCTTACTTTTATCTGTTCATCTCTGGACACTCATCTGAATTCCTCAGGGTTTATTTCTAGGGATCAAGTTCCTCGTTCAAAAGGTTTATATCAATGCTAACGCAAATATAAGGGAGGGCAGAGTAACTAAACTTTCTAGTGACTGTAAATAATTCCAAATTGTCTAGTAGCCATATTAAAAAATAGATGAAATTCATTTCAATACTTTTTAGCCCATTACATATAGAACAGTATTTCAACGTGTAAGCCAGATCAGATATTACTGAGATGCTTATTTTTAATCTTTGTATGTGCAGGTGGTACTAGGGCTGGAACCCAGTACCTCTGCAACTGAGCTGCGTCCTCAGCCCCTTCTAAATTTTTTATTTTGAGACAGGGTCTCCATAGGTTGCTGAATTGCCCGCGGTGCTGGGATTACAGGCGTGGACCACCATGCCTGGTGTCACTGAGACACTTGTGTCCCTTTTTGAACTAAGCCCTTGAGAGCCTGTTCGTATTTCATGCTTCAGCACATTTTGGTTTGGAGTTGCCACCTTCTGAGCGCTGAGGGACCACAGGGGGATGGTGGCTGTCTTAGTGGACAGCTGTATTTTTTGTGGGTGTTTTGCTGCCAAGTGACAGTGGTCTCTGCCCCCCCTCGCCCACTGAGTTCCGCTAGCCACACGGGAGAGCGGTGCCCTGCCCTCAGTTGAAGTCTAAAACCCGAGGGAACCAGGTCTGAGCTGCCAGGACCTGTAGTGTGCAGCCAATCCAGGGCTTCCTGCCCGCCCTGCCCACAGCATCTGGAACCTTGGGGGACCCTGGGGGGGACAGGGCTGAGGGGACCTGGAAACCCTGCACCCCAGATGCCCTGGTGGGGACCACAGGTGTGGGTCAGGTGCCTCTTGGCTGACCCTGGGGTCCCTCGTCCCACTGGGGAAGGCAGGAGCTGCTCTCTGGGGCGGGCAGGGCTCAGTCGGCCTTGGGTTTTGCGTTGGTTTTTATGTTTTGCCCGACGGGGTGGAGCCCAGGCTCTGGAGCCGCTGTGCCCAGCAGGGTCACCGGGGGATGCCGGAAGGCAGGGGGGCTGGAGAAACCTCTCTCCAGGTACGGGAGCCAAGGCGACTCCCCTAAGCCAGAGGCTGAGCCCTTGGCTGTGGGAATTTGGGTGTCAAAAAGAGGAGACCCAGAGGAAGAAGGCTGTCTTCCTGGTCCCCAGCGTTAGATCATGTAGGATGGAGAGTAGGTGTGCGTGTCTGCTGTGCACAGGGACCGTGGGTGCAGTTAGCTGGAAACTTTCATTGGCCGAGCCAGGAATGGTGGGGCATATCTGTACTCCCAGCAACCAGGAGGCTGAGACAGGAGGATCTCCACAAGTTCATCACCAGTCTAGGCTACATAGTGAGTTTAAGGCCATCCTGGACTAACCAGTGAGATCCTGTCTCTGCCCTCCACCCCTCAAATAAAAGATAAGCCTGGTCTGTGATGATCTGTCCACCTCTTCCTATCGATATGGTCTCATTCCTTGAAATGGGCTGGCGGGTCATACCCACTGGGGAGGATTGATAAGTGGGTTATGTGGGCCATAGTTTATCAGCAGCAGAGCCCAGGGCACAGTAGATGCTCAGTTAATGTCAGTTCTTCTCCAGATGATGTGTGCGACTTGTTTATTTCTGAGACACAGTCTTACTGAGTCGCTGGCCTCAACCTCCAGGTAGCTGAAATGACAGGTGTGAGCCACTATGCCTGGTTTTAAATGGTTTGATTGACACATAATTCACCCACCATGAGATTCATGCATTTAAAGAGCACTCCGTAGTTTTCAGTATAATCAAAGGACTGTTCGACAACAGAGTCTAATTTTAGAACCCCCTCCCCCTCACCAGAGAGCAGCACATCGGCGGTGCCCTGTTCCCCTCCCCCAGCCCCAGGCACGCAGCGGTCCTCTTTGTCTCCGTGCAGGCCGCCGCCTGGACATTTCCTGCCAACGGGAGCCCATCTGCGTGGTGTTTGTGCCTGGCCTGGCTCATTCATGATCGTGTTTGACAGTGGTTGCTTAGGTGCAGGTGTTTGGGGGTAATTTCTGATCGTTTCTCATCGCATTAGTGTTTTTAAAATCCGTGGGTCAGGGCCAGAGACTTCCTGTGATCGCACAAAGAGAAGCAGCGAGGGGTGGCAGGAAAAAAAAAAAAAGCAGACGCAGAACAGAAGCAGGCGTGGTGGCACAGGCCAGGCCCCCGGGCGCTGGGAGGCTGAGGGAGGCGGGCTGCGAGCCGAGCCGGCCTGTGGCTCACTGTGAAGGCCCTGGTTCAATGCCCAGCAGTGCAAAGAAAGCAAAGCAAAGCAAAACAAAACAAAGCTCACGCGCATGCAGATTTTTCTTTTAGACTCACTGAGTTCACATCGTGGATGCAGCTGCTTCTGGGTTAATAGCCGTGAGCCAGTTCCTGACCCCTCTGAGCCCCCGCTTTGCTCCTCTGTCCAACGGGAAGAGCGTGCCCTGCGCCCAGAGGACACCGTGGCCAGCCGGGTGCTTGCGCATGCGCTTAGCCGAGGGTGACAGGTTCCTTAAAAACCAGGTCCTGAGATCCCTCAGCAGACCCATACGGCGGGACCGTGTGTGCTGAGAAATGTTACCCAACCAATACGTTAACATTTACAGAGAAAAACTGGAAAATAAAGATGAGTCAACAGGTGAATGAACCGAGGTGCCGCATGCCTGCCAGCCTGGCTATTCAGACAGCTGAGGCGGGAGGCTCACCAGTCCGGGCCAGCCTGGCCCTGCCTCAAGGGTTAGAGCTCGGGGTGCAGCTCAGAGGTGTAGCGTTCACCCAGCAGGTGTGCAGCCCCAGGCGCGGTCTGCAGCGCTGGGAGGAAAAAGGTAAAACAGTCTTTAATCCTAATACTTAGATGAGAGTTAATTGCTGCTATTCAGAGAAAATAAGCATGATTGTGAAATCACTGTACACATTCGCGTGTATTTATACATTTTCCCCCAACATAGCATCAAGCTGCCTATGTGGCGAGCTGTTTTCAGACGTTATATTTGGACTCTTGTTTCTGAGTCAAATCCATAATTGTCACTTTTTGGGTTTCGAGTCACAGTCTCACTCTTTCCCAGGCTGGGCTTGAACCCCTGGCGCGCTCAAGCCATCGTCCTGCCTCAGCTGCAGGTAGCTGGCATTTCAGGTGCTCCTGCGCCTTGCTCACAACTGGCGCTTATAGGGGCAGCGGCTTCTTTTTTTTTTTTTTTTTTTTTATCGGTACCAGGGATCGAACTCACGACTGCCTCCTTGCAAGGCAGGCGCTTATGCCGCTGAGCTAAATCCCCAGCCCCTGGCAGCGGCTTCTTAATGAAACTTGGCTAAATATATTATTACAGAGCATTTGACCTCTGTGCTTTGGATGGCCACTTAGCTTGAGCTGAATTTTAAGCTATTACAGGTTGAGCGTCCCTAACATGAAAATTCCAAATGCTCCAAAATCTGAAACTTTTGATTGGGTTCAGTGTAGAATAGCTTTGTTTCATGCACAAATGGAGAGTGTTGTATAAAGCTACTTTGAATTTGTGTATCGTGTGAATGTTTGGAGCCCGTTCCCAAGATATTTCCCTTATGTAATGCAAATATTCCAAGATTCGATAAAATCACAAATCTGAAACACTTCTGATCCCAAGCATTTTAGATCAAGGATCCTCAACTTGAATAAGGAATGCAAAGGAAATTGTATTTGTGGATTCATGTTTTGACATCTTCTGAGTTCCTTGTTTTCAGGATAAATTCCCACCAGGCGGTTTTCCTGAGTTTTAGGGAGGTTTTCTAATGGTGCTCTAGTGCAGGAAAGTGGACAGTTAAGTGGACAGCTCCATGAATTTTCCAAGAACACACTTGTGTCATCTGTGCCCAGACCAGGAAATATGGCATCCCCAGTTTCTCAGACCCTTCCTTTTTCTCTCAAATTACTGTCCCTTCACAGGGAGCCACTGTCCTGACTTCTAAAGTGTTAAGTGAATTTTGCCAGGTTTGCGCTTTAGGCAGATAAAATCATACATGTCTGGCTTCTTTTGTTGTCATATGTGTTGTTCGTTTTCGTTGCTGTATACTGTTCCATGGTTTGACTACATCACCTTTAGCACGGTAAGTGTTCTACCACCGCTGGGTGTGAGAGAGCTTCCAGTTTCAAGTGATTCCTAGCCTCCGTGGGTGAACGTGGGCACACATTTCTGCAAAGGACCTACCGGGGTGGGAGTGCAGAGCTATCGAGCAGGCCCGTGTCCCGATTAAGGGACCTGTGATGTGAAGGGCCGTGTTTTCCTTCAGAAGGCAGACATTGCCCCTGCTGATTACCAGCCTTTCCATGCGCCACACAGGGATCCAGCCCCCTGCCAGGCTGTCGTGAGGCGGAGATGAGCTAATACGTGGAGACGTGCCCGGCCCGGGTTGGCAGCCTTCATATTTCCTAGCAAACGGCAGCTGCTAGGGATGCTTGCGGATCCTGAGCTGTGGATTCTTGAAGAGATCACAGCGTGAGCCAAGGCCCAAAAACAAGGCAGGCAGGAAGGTGACCAGTTGGCCTAGAAATTCGCTGCCTCCATGGCCGGAGGAGATGAGGGCTGCAGGGGTGGATTCTGAGGGGACGGGGAGGGTGGCAGCCCCAGCGCAGGCGCTGCTTTGGAAAGCTTTTCCCAAGCTGGACGTGGCCCGAGCCCCTACCTCGACCCCACCTGCCAGTTGTGTCGTCTTCAGCCCTCTGCACTGCAGTTCTCAGTGCAGATGATAAAACCACGGTAGCAATATCTCCCCGCTATGGGTGAAGGCAGAAGTGAGAGGCCATACCACGCATTTCCTCAAAGGAACCCAGACAGTAACATCTCCGAGGCAAGCGAGCCTGCCAGAGTGAAAGTGACCATAGCGTGATGGCCAGAGCCCCGGCGTCGGGGCGCTCGCCCCTTCCCTCCTCGGCCCCTTCCCCGCCCTCCTCCGGCAGGACCTCAGCTGCACAGCCTTTTCCTCTCCCCTCGAATCCTGGCCTCGTCCCAAGCCTCTACAGTGGGCTGGGCAAAGACAGCGTGGGACTGGCCTGGGTCCTGTTCCTCCTGTCCCAGGAGCTTTGTGGGCCACAGTGGTGCTAGGGAATGGGGTCCACGGGGATGGGAGACCCTTGGCTTCCTTGTCCAGTGCTCAGGATCGCCGGGTGAGGAGGGCAGGATCACATCTGCAGCCCCCAGTGTCCAGCAGTCAGTGACGAGTTTCCTGTTTTCTTCTTTCCCCATTCCCAGTCTCATCGGACCAGATCGAGCAGCTGCACCGAAGGTTCAAGCAGCTGAGTGGAGACCAGCCTACCATCCGGTAAGAGGGCGGCCGGGTCGGGGCCCCCGCGGGCCCCTGGCTGTCTTGATGTTTTTCTTTCTGCCGAGGTCTTTTTCTGAGCACTGTGTCCCTCTGGAAGCGTCCCTGCATTGCCCCCAGTTTCCTTGGCTCTTTGGATTCCTTGTAAGACAGGATGTTCCCCAGTAGGAGGGAACAAACCACATCTGTTTCTGTTGGGATCAGGCAAAGGGAGTGGGAGGGGAGGGTGGGGGTGGGCGGGGAGCCGGCAGGCACCCCAGCCTTCTCGGCCTTCCCTGAGGTTGGCAGCCTGGACTGCAGCCTGGAACCCCACGTGGACCCTGAGCACCTGCTGCTAGGGGCCAGTGTCCTGGCTGCTGGGAGTACAAAGGCAAGTCGGTGTGGTGCAGCCCAGTCGGGGGCACTCATGTTGCCCTAGCTATGCCAAGTGAACAGATTCTACCGTAAACTTCCCAACAGACGCAGCGTCTTAGAATACTCAGGGTCTCAAGGTGATGGTCATTGAAACTTGGAAACAAACCTTTTCATGGCCCGGGCCGACTTCCTGTTCCTCAGTAAGCAGGCTTACATTGCACCCACCTTTTATGGAAAGGGGCAAGTAGACAGCCACTTTCCTTTGTCTAACAAAGGCATGTTGTTAACCCAGTGTACCCTACTCTTGGAGTGTCGGTTTCAAGAGCTCAGATTCTGATGGGTTTAAGGCTCTTGTGGCCTCTGGTCTCAGTTTATCCACCCAGGACCCACACCTTTGAGGCCATGCAGCTCATCCATTAAGCCCAGTGGAGCATAGAGAACCTGAGCTGCCTGTTACCCGGTTTCCCATTGGTTCTGATGGGGTCATGTGTCTGAATCCGAGCCAATCACCGTGGCTGGGGGCCAGAAATGCAAATTGGCTTTTTCCTTTAAGCCAGAAGGGTGTGGGGCCAGGGATCAGTTCTAAACCTTGGCTGGAGAGAGTTTGGGTTCAAATTCCACCTGCATTTAATTCGTCAGATGTGAGAGATGCAGAAGCCAACCCCTGGCCTTTAGGAACAAACCTGTATTGGAATCCTTTGGACCATCAGCTGTGTGGCTTTGTTTCTCTGAGCCCGGGTTCTTGTGTGTAAAGTGAGTGTGATTGTTGAGGATGGGTGAGCAGACGCATGTAGGATGGTCTGGCTTTGGGCTGGGCTCGGAAGCATTTGGCACATGGGCTGGGGTCTTCACCTCACCTGCAAGAGCTAAGTTTTGGGGGGCTCAGTGTGTGGGAAGCAGGCCTGAGGTGGGGCCTGACCAGTGCAGAGGTCTCGAGTGCTGAGGACACAGTAGGTCCTCTGTGATTGGAGGGCTAGAGGCGCTTCCTGCTGCAGGCGCCGAGCTGCACACCTCTCCCTGCATGATGCCAGCCCCTCCCCCACTGCTCACCACAGATCTGGAGCTTGGAATCCTCCCAACCCAGGTTCTGTTTGTCCCTTTTCTGTACCCCAGCCCTCAGGACACCCCTATGCATCGCTTATTCCTCCCGTTCTTCTGCATAGGCCTGATGTAGCCGGGTGTGCTGCCTGCCTGTAACGCCAGCACTCTGGGAGGCTGAGGCAGAAGGACTGCAAGTTTGAGCCAGGCCTGGGCAATTTAATTGCTTAGCAAGACCCTGTCTCGAAATAGCAAATTAAAAAGAAAATAAATAAAAAATAAAGGGCTGGGATGTAGCACAGTTGCAAAAGCTGTGGGCTCCACCCTTAGTGCTGAAATACAAAGGCTCAGTGAGCCGCCGGCCCTGCACAGCAGCCCTTAGCGGCTGCACGCCCGGCAGGGGCAAGGGCTCCTTCACGGTCTCCTGCCGAGGTCCACGAAGGTCTGCGGATGCCGGCTATTGCCTTGCTGAGGCCTCAGTGTGACCAGCTCCTCCGAGACACTGCCCCGGAGCCTCCACGGCCTCACGGGGGCTGCGCTGGTCCGGCCTGCGCAGTGTGAACCTGGCAAGGCCCGGCCCCCTGCGCGCCACCTCCAACAACCAGCCAGGCTGCGCGCTTAGGACGGAGGCCGCTGTGGGAGGGGCTGGGTGAATGAACCGGAGCCGCAGAGCGAGAATCGGTGCACATCTGCAGTGTCACACACCCAAGCCCCGAGTTAGGGCACACGGGGACCTTTATCCAGACTGCTCTTCCACAAAAATTTGAGATTCCGATTTGGGGGGTTTGGAAATACTTGTGTATTTGTAATAGGATAGGTTAGGGATGCGCCCGAGTCTAAAAATGAAATTTGTGTGTGTTCCACATACATCTAAGTGCCTAGGTGAGCTTTATTTTATATAACAAAAAAATGGATGTTTTATAATATTTAAATAGCTGCATGAAGGGCGGGGATATAGCTCAGCAGCACAGCACCCCCTCCTCCCCTGTCAGGTGCGAGGGTGTGAGTTTGATCTCTGATACCAAGAAAAAAAATAAATAAATAGCCGCATGGAGCAGAGTTACACAGTGAAGAATTTTTCACCTGTGTTGTCGCGTCAGATTTGGCTGTGTTTTGAACTTTGGGTTTCCGGATGAAGGGTGCTCAGCCTGTAGAAACACTGCTCTCGGGCATTTAGGAGCCCCCGGTAAAGACCACGGCTGGGGTTGGCATCCGGGACCTGCCTGCCGGTGGAGGCCACCAGCGTTTGAGCTTGTTCCACGTGGCACACAGCAGGAACGTGTCTCTTCGGTCCTGCCGAGCTCCGCAGGAAGCCGTGGTGGGGATGCCTGCTCCTCCCACGTGACGAGTGGAGACTTAAGGCCCAGAGAGGCTGGAGGAGCCGGACTTGAACCAGGGGCTGAGCTCCTTCTGTAAGGTGCCCTGGGCATCACCCAGACCCTCAGTCTCCCTGCCCGGCCTTCAGTTGCGTGTGTGGGATGTGTTCCTGATTCCTGTTCCCGTAGCGCTGATCCCTGGGCCCCAGTGGCGGTGAGATTCGTGTCAGCTGCACGTAGCAACGGCCTGCGCCCCGCCTGCAGGAAGGCGGCTGACCACAGTGTCTCATGCGGATGGGCCTGGGAAGGGTCCCCTCCCAGCCCCCAAACTGCTCTGCCCACTCCTGATCCAGTGCCGAGGCCATGGGCAATGCATGTGGTTCCTGTGGTTTTCCTTGTAATGAGGGTCTGGACCCCGGTGTCGCCGAGCTCTGCCAACAGTTCCTGAGTGACCCTGGCTGGGCGACCAACCTGTCACATCTGTGAGCACTTCTGGGCTGCTGTCCAGGAGGCCCTGGGCTAGGCCCCTGCTAGGCAGGGAACAGTTCATTTCCTTGGGGTTTAGAGTCACTTTGTGAACTGGCCAGGCTGGGGGGATTCACTCCATGAGAAAGGCTGCTGGACTTTTGAGCTCCCAGCCCAGTGCTGGGACTGTGGGGTGCACTGGTATGTCCTCTTCTCAGCATAGGTACCCCTGAAGCTTAGTAGGAGCCCACGGTGGGCCTTGGGTTTCCTCATGGGCCGAAGACTCCTTAAATGTGATCACTCAGGCTTGTGGGGATAATGGGTGTGCCAGTAAGGTTTGCAAACTGCATTTAGAAGCTTGACAAAGAAGCCCCCGCCGGGACAGCCCAGTGTGTGCCAGGCCCTGGGTTCAGTCCCTACCACTTCAAAAACAGGGTGGGGGTTTCTAAGTTCTCAACTTTAATAAACTGAAGATAGCTTTTTGGTATTTCTATATCATGGAATACTACTCAGCCATAAAAAGGATAAATTTGAGTGATTTGTAGGAAAATGAACGCACCTCAAGACTGTAACACGTGAAATTAACCCAACACACAGGCTTAAATATGACACAGTCTCTGTTTTTATGAGAAACCCAACAAAGAGCAAAATAAAAAGCAGATGATTGGAAACAGGAAGCAGACCTTTTCCAGAGGGGAAGGGGATCTCAGGGTGGAGGGGGAGGGAAGAGAGAAACAGGAAGTAAAGAGGACTAAGCTGCGACACACGGCCCCCCGAAGTGAGTGCACTCATTACGTGTCACCGACATGCACTAATAATGAAAATCCACCAGTAACTGATTGTAATTTAACCCAGCATTTTTTTAATGCTTGCTGTGAGACCCTTCTTTCCAAAACCCGTCTCAGGACACCTGGGGGACCTTCACAGCCCCACCTCCAGACCCCACTTTTGTGTGGGTTCTTTACGAGGCCTAGGATCTGAGTAGTTTAAACATCATGTTTGTTCCCAAGTCACCCATGCTTTGGGAGGCCCTGCAGACCCGAACTCAATCAAGACCAGGGGTTCTGTGAGCTTTCTGCGGAATGCTTGCCTGGGAAATGACCCCAGCACCTGCCACATGCGTAGCTCCCCTGCCCTGCCCCGGAAGCGTCCCTGGGAGGAGAGGCCTCGGTGTGGACACCTGTTGGGAGCATGTGCTCCGAGAAGGTAAAGAAGTGCAGTAACAGCTTCCTGTGCGTTTTCCTCCTCTGGTTGGGCCTCCTAGCTGGTGACAGCCTCCGCAGCCAGGACTTCCACATCATCCCATGGCGGGCTCACAGACACCCAGAGCAGACACTCCGGAACGCGCCAAGCGCGGAGACGCGGGCCCTGAGCACTCCTGCTCAGACAGCAGCTCACGAAGTATTTTTAGACTCAGGAGGCCTTCAGATGTGGCGTGATCCCGGGGCAAATGCAGCCTCGAACAAGCACGGGGCGGCAGCAGACCGGGTTCATGGTTGGACTCCATCAGAGCACGCAGCTACCCGTCCTCCTGGGCTGGACAGGGCCCCCACTAAACTCCTGTCCCCAGGGCCCTTGGGGCTGTCCTTGCTGGAAGCAGCCCCTTCCCTGCTCGTCCCCTGGCAGTTGGAGGAGGTGTGGACAGGACTGTGACCTCCAGGAACTGAGTGCCAGCAGGCGCCCGGGCCAGGCTTTCCCAAATGGTCAGAGAGGCTCGCTCCTCTATCCCCATTTTGCAGCTGAAGAAACTGAGGCTGGAGAGGTTAAGATCACACGGCAGGGCAGGGGTCAAACAGCTGCCACCACAGCCAAGTTGCCTGGACTGGCCTTGAATGTGGTAATCCTCCTGCCTCAGCCTCCTGAGTAGCTGGGGTTACGGGTGTGAGCTGCCATGCGTGTCTGGCACGTGACCCTTGGCCTCTACCCTGCCTACCCCAGGCCCTGCTGCTCAGGGTTTCCACTGTGAAGTGGGAGGCCCAGGCTGCCTTCAAAGCTGCAGCAAGGAAGTTGCACATTTACTTGAAAAGAAAACCTGCAGTCGCTTGTAAACGTGCCCCGAAAAGGAAGTGGGTTGGGAAGGTGGCGAGGCGTGGTTGGGGCACTCATGTCTGCGTGGGGGGAGGTTAGGGTGGGGGTGGGAGGAGGGTTCCAGGGCAGGAGTCTGGTTGGGCAGCCAGGCCTGGTGCAGACGGAGGCAGCGCAGGGCTGTGGTGAGAAGCAGGGGCTCCCGCCCTCCTGCCGCCTGGGGCTCTGTTCCCCTAGTGGCAGTGGTGGGCTGAAGGCTGTGTCTGTTGGACCGCAGCCCACGGACCGCCAGAGGAGGCTGAGGCCGAAGGGAGAGGAGGACGGGGGCGGGGTGCAGGGGCTGCAGGTGGAGGGGACAGAGGGTGCTTGGGGGCGGAGCTCCGTTAGCCCAAGTTGCGGGAGGAGAACCCGAGGGTCACAGGGTCATCTTAGTCTCTGACTGGGAGCTCCATGTCATCGGGGTGCAGGGCACCCGCCCCCGTGTGGAGCAGCTGCTGGTTGTTAACTCGCCGTTGGTGCGGGATCAGGCTTCGATCCAGTGTCCACGCTCGCCTGGCGCCGTGCAGCTGCTCTGGGTCCCAAAGGCTGTCTCACTGCCTGCATCTCAGAGCGGGCCCCTGGTGGCCCTCACAGACATGCGCCCCCAGAAGCAGCAGCTGGCCTGCAGCCTCCCTTGGGGTCCCCTCACTCTGGCCTGCCTCTGGGCCCCCTGCAACCCCTGCGCTTCCTCCAGGACTTGGGGGGCTCCCTTGTCCCACTGACCCCCAGCCCCACCCCACCAAACTGCCACCGTCGCCCGCTTTGGTCACCCCAGCCGCTCTTTCTGCTCCTTCCCCATTTGAGCAGTTGCCCAGGAGGACACAGACCAGACAGCACCTGCAGGAGGCCGCAGGGCCTCAGTTTCCCCAGTGAGAGAAACAGTGGGTGCCAAGCAGTGAGCGGGGAGGAAGGACGGTGGCCTCCCCAGGGGCCCCAGCCCAGCGGGGCGCAGAATGTGGGGCACCACCCGCCTGCTGGCTTAGCACGGCCCGGCCAGCAGAGCGCTGTGCAGCGGAGCTGGCCTCAAAGGCTCCGGAAGCCAGGCCACCCCACACCGCTAAGGAAGGGCCAGCCCGCCCCGGGGGTTTGTTACACTCGTCCTTCCCTTGTGGCTGGACGCTGGTGCCACCCTCTCCCTGGGCCCGGATGGGGCCTCCGGGCTGCTGGGAGCTGGGCGGGAGTGGCTTTGCTCTCTTTCAAGTCAGCACCCGCAGCCCAAAGAGGAAGTGTGGGGAGGAGGGGCCTGGGGCTCAAGCCGTGTGGCCCTCGCTCAGTGGCTTGGCCTCTCTGGGCCCGGCTTGACGTCTTGCCTGTAGCTGGGGTTGTTACGGCTGCCCCGCGTGGGTGGGTGTGATGAGCACAGCCTGGCAGGGTGAGAGCACTTAGGGACATGAGGGGGACATTTTAAAACCCCTGAGGGCCGCTGGGTGTGGTGGCACACTCTAGGAGGCTGAGGCAGGCGGGGTATAAATCCAAGCCCAGCCTGGGCAACTTAACGACCCTGTCTCCAAATAAAACATTTTAAAAGGGCTGGAGTGTAGCTCCGCGTGAAGGTCTGGGTTCCCTTCCCAGTCGCCGCCCCCCGAAAACGAAATGCTTAAACTTCCCTCGCAGTGTGGCAGGTGTGTGTCCCTGGAACCCTCGAAGGATCCTGCCTGGCCCGACGGTCCCTCAGGTGGTGTCGCTGGGCCGCTGGTCACTGCGAGTGACTCCACCCCCTGCCCTGGGTGAAGCAGAGTGGTTCTCACGCTGAGCCAGCCCAGCCACCTTGCGGGCACCTGGGGGCAGAGCCGAAACCAGCGTCCTGGGCCACCCAGCTGGCATAACCTGGCTCCGGCTTGTTCTCCTTGTTGGAAAGTGGGGCTGGCCAGTGTCAGGGTGTCCCCGAGGACTGGAGGATGAGACCTCAGCTGTCCTTGGGCGGGGGCTTCCACACTGCACCCTGAGTGAGTGGCTCAGTGCCTGCCTCAGTTTCCCCACGTTAACATGGGTACAAACACCCGCCTTCCATGGCTGTGGCCGCTGTGTCAGTGGGCAACACTCGTGGACCAGCGTGTGGCAGGTTAGCTGCTGTCCTGGTCTCTTTCTTTGTCACTGGGACAAAACGCCAGACACCAGCTCACTTATGTGGTGCAGGCGAGCGGACACTGCTGTCCGTGAAGAGCAGTCTCGGTTTTCCAGGGTCCCGCTGTCCTCGAGTGTGACCTGACCCGTCCAGCTGGGCACCCTGGTCTCTGCGCCTCCCTTTGTGGTCCCAGCGTGTGGGGCAGCTCTGCCTCCGAGGTCACCCGCGTGTGCAGACTGGAAGAGCATTCCCAGGCCTGCCCAGCGTCCCCAGCCCCAGGGCCGCTCCTGCCTGTCCCGGTCACCGTGCAGGGTCAGTTAACCATTACCCAAGCCTGGCTGCGGCTTCCCACAGCCACCTCGCACTCCCCAGGGACATGCAGCCGTGGTGCGGGGGTTGGTGGCTTTATGGAGCAGAACGTGCCCTTCAAAGTCACGGTCGATTTTAGGACAGCTGGAGATGTGCCCATTGTCCCTCTGCACCCCTCCCAGCCCTTTCCTTCTCTCCGGGGTCTCTCATTTGGGTGGTTCCTTGGGAATGGTGTCATATGGGTTATGTAGCCTCTGTGGCTGGCACATTTCACTAGCACAGTGGTCTTGGGGTTTGTCTGTGAGATAGCAGGCACCGGGGCTTCACTCCTCTGAGTTCTGCTATTCGTTTTGTATTTTTGGAGATAGGTTCTTGCTGTGTTAGCTTGAATCTCTGGGCTCAAGACATCCTCCGCCTCAGCTACCCAAGTAGCTGAGACTACATACAGGTGCTTGTCACCATCCCCAGCGTATATCCTTTTATGGCCAAAAAGTTTTCATGACTTTTATGGCCTTGTAACATCCCATCACCCGGGCAACTGTCCTGACTCTGTCTCCTTCCTTGCAGCTGGGCTCATGACAACCTAAAACAGCACTGGGGCACTGATGCTGGCTCCTGGGTTTGGCCCGGTGCCACCAGGCAGATGAGCCCTGAGGGAAGGACCGGAAGCTGCCGGAGAGGAGCGAGCAGGAGGGGCCTGGGGTCAGGGCTGCCTGCTGTGCCCCTGGGCCTCAGCCTCCTCTCCCACCGGTCTCCAGCCCCTGAGCATCAGTCTTCTGCCTTCTGCTCTCTGGCTTGGACTGCTCTGGACATTTAAGTGGACTCTTATACTGTGGCCCTTTGTGGCTGACTGCTGACTGCTGTCACTTAGTGTCATGTCTTCAGAGCTCCTCCAGCTTGTAGCAGGGGCCAGTACTTCGTTCTTTTTCGTGGCTGAGTCATATTCCATTACACGAACTGACCTTGTTAGTTGGCAGATATTTGGGCTGTTTCTGCTCCACCCTGCTGTGAGGAATGTCACCAAGTTCAAGGACAAGCAGGGCGTGACTGGGTCACAAGATGACTCTGGCTTGCCTTCTTGAGGCCCCTCCAGACTGCTGTGCAGAGCTCCAAGCTGAGGTTGCTGGTTGGTGCCCAGGGTGGTTGGAGGACTGGTCCCCCTCGGGTGCAGATCCATGCTCGTGCATGAGTCTGGGGTTGTCCGGTCTGTCTCTAGGGTCCTCCGAGGGCTGGAGCCTCCAGGTGCTGCCTACCCCTGCCCGGGCTGCAGGCGGGAGGAGGGGCGGGGTGAACACCGGGGTGCCAGCTCCATCTCTGAGCTGTTCTCTGGGGAGCTGTGGAGATGAAAACCGCAGTTTGACCTGCGATGTAAACGCTGCTGACGCGTACGCTCTTTCTTGTTCTTTTCCCGGTTTCTCCTTGACACCCAGCAAAGAGAACTTCAGCAACGTCCCTGACCTGGAGCTCAACCCAATCCGTTCCAAAATTGTCCGTGCCTTCTTCGACAACAGGTGGGCTGTCTCCCGCCTGGCCCCAGGGCAGGCCACCTTGTCCTCGGCAGCTTCCCATGGCACCATGTGCTCAGAGCAGCCCTGCAAGCAGATGCAGACCCCAGGACCATTGGGTTTGAGGCCAGACCATTCTGGATTCACAGCTGGGTGACTTTGGGCAGCAACTCGGCCTCTCCGAGTTTCTGTACCAGTTAGCTCTGGCTGTGTAACAAGGGACCCCAATTTCATTGGTTTTTCTTTTGTGTTTTTGAGGGGCAGGGTGCTGGGGATGGAACCAGGCCTCACACGTGTTAAGTAAATGTCCTGCCACTGAGCTACACCCCAGAGCCACGCTTAGTGTTCATTGTCTTCTTGTTGCCGAGGGCCTGGAGCCTGGGTGCACATTAGCATGGTGCCTCTTACGAACTTTAGCCACGGCATCTGCTGGGCTGGGGTCTCACTGCTGCCAAGGTCAGTCCTGTGGCTGGCGGCATCTCCACGCAGGGACCTGGCTTCCTCCAGGGTGAGACACTGATGAGGGGCAAGCAAGGGGTCCCTGATGTCAGAGACACCTCGATTCTGCTGTGTCTCCGTGAGAAGGGAGCTGTTAGACCACTGCACGCTTGGAGAGGGGACATCATGGGTGCCAGGAGGTCAGGATTACCAGGGGCCATCTTGGCGGCTGCCTCTGTTTCCTCTTCTGGAAGACGTGGACTTTCGGGAGGTGCTAGGGTGAGGCGCCCTCCGCCGCCTCCTGGCTCTCGGAGGAGCAGGCCAGGGCTCGCTCCCTGAGCACCGGGGTTAGCGTGAAGGAGTCCAGGGACCAGGAGGGAAACTCCTGCCCGCTGAGGCCTGTGGACTGGCTGGGGTGGGCATGCACTGCCCACCCCGTTCCCTGTGGTGTCCATGGCCACAGGTCACTGAGAAGCAGGACAAGAGGACAGAAGAAGCAGAGGGACATAGGTGTGTCACAGCCACAGGGCTGGGGCTTCCCTGCCGGGGGGTCTGAATCCTGCAGCACTGGTTCTGCCAGGCCCTGGGACCTGGGGCAAAATGGGAAACCCCGAACCTCACTTGGGGCTCTGATTGTTGCTGATGGGGAGGTTTGGGTTACCCCAAAAGATGCAGAGGTCTCTACACCCTGTCTGAGGACAGTGACCAAGAGTCAAACTGGCAGAGCAGGGAGTGGGGGGTGGTCCCAGCTGGGCCGCACATGCAAAGGCCCTGGGGTACTCAGGAAGCAGGTGGCAGAGAAGAAGCTGGGCTGGAGCACAGAGGCCAGGCATGGTGACATGGAGGGCAGGACCATCAGCCAGTGAGCGAGGTCCCTTTAACCAATCAAGAGCCACAGGGCACTGATGGACTTTGAGTTGGGGTGATCCAGGCTTGCTGTCTGTGGAGATGCCTCTGGCTGCCTGTGAGCTGTGGGTGTGGGCGTGGGGACGGAGGCTAGCAAGGGGCATCTTGAAACCCCCTAGGATTGGGTTATGGGTGCTGGGGGGCAGCTCAAAGCAGGGCGATATGCATTCTGAACCCCTGGGAGGAACAGGAGGGGGGGGATGCTGGGGGTTCGATAGAGGACCACAGTCTTTGCAGAAAGTCATTACTGGGACCGCAGGTGTGCATCGCTGAGCCAGGCTTTATTTTGATGAACATTGTTTTTCGACCATTTCAACCCCTCACACTCTGGGAGGCTGAGGCAGGACCATCATAAATTCAAGCCCAGTGAGGACAACGTAGACCATGGCTCAAAATTAAAAATGAAATAACAAGAATAGGTGGCAGGCCTTGGGCTTCAGCTTTGAGAGTCTTGAGTTAAAGGTGCAGGAGATGGGCCTTAGGTGAGTTATTGGATTGCTCAGGGCCTCAGTTTCCCCAAATATGAGTGCCTGTATCTGCACTGTAACCCCCCATGTGTCCCTCATGCCAGCCCCACCCTGTGCGGTTGAGGGCTGGGATAGGAGGACACATGGGGGGTTACAGTGCCCCCCACACCTCCCACAAGCAGGTGCCTCAGACCCGAGCCCTGTGTCCAGATGTGCTCAGCGGAGCCGAGTCCTCAAGAGCCGTAGTTGTGAAAGGACGTGGCCCCGGTTCCAGCTGCTGAGCAGCGTCCCCTCCCTGCTCCCCCAGGAACCTGCGCAAGGGGCCCAGCGGCCTGGCTGACGAGATCGACTTCGAGGACTTCCTGACCATCATGTCCTACTTCCGGCCCATCGACACCACCCTGGGCGAGGAGCAGGTGGAGCAGTCCCGGAAGGAGAAGCTGAGATGTGCGTGTCTGTGCCCTCGGGAGCGGGCCCGGCAGGGCAGGGTGCTGGGGTGTCCCCTTCTGGGTTGCTCCTTGCCAGCCACATCGTGCACAGCCCAGAAGTCTGTGACCTGAGGAGGCAGGGCGCGTCACAGGGTGACATGGTCCCAGGGTTTCAGTTGGCCCTGCAGTTCAGCAGTGTGTCACCCGAGCCTGGACATGGGCTGCGGCCTGCGGTGTGGAGGCCGCACTCACACAGCCCCCTGAGCAGGCCCGGCGCTCTCCAAAGCGTCCAGGGCCGGCCTCAGGCCCCTCAGGAGCTGCCACTGTTCACGGGCTCCAGAGCTTGATCAATTGGTCACCGTCCTGGCCGGCCAGCCATATGGCCCAGCGGTGGCCAAGTCACTTCTCCTTTTTCCCCTGTGACTTTCCCACGACTTGCGATGTCCCTGTCTACGCTGCCCATTCCTGGTCTCACAGTCAGGAAAACATCCACACAGGGCCCGACTATCTTTAGCTCTGGAATGCGTTACGTGGGCCCGGTGGGAACCGGGCGGGCGTCTGAGCCTCCCAAGTCCCCCTGACCGGGCCAGCGCCCTGCGCACCCCCTGCTTCCCTGTGTTCTGAGGGCCGGGTGGCAGCCAAGGCCCCGACCCGAAACCCTGTGTTGCTGCCCCTGTCCGGTGGCCATGGGCAGGGGCTGGAGGCGTCTGCAAAGTGGCCCTGACCTCACGGAATGTGGGCGGGGACGAGGCAATGTGACAGAGAGGGAAAGGGCTGGTGACGCTAGCACTCCTTCCTTCTCGTGGGCCCTTCACACAGCCCGGGACCAGGATGTGGGCGGTTGGCCCGGACGACTGTTTGCAGATAACAGAGCCCACTCACTTTGTGTGAACCAGCCGTGCTGTCATTATCAGCCACATTCGAGTGATAGGAGATCCCAGGGCCCAGGGCCCAGCCCTGTGAGACCACAAGGTAGACACTGTCACTGCCGTTTTGCAGATGGGAACACAGGCGCAGAGGAGTTGAGTGACTTGCCCAAGATCAAGATCACCCAGCAGGAAGTGGTCAGTTGGCCCCATGGTTGCACCCTTGTTCCTTAAGATTTGGCAGCCAGTTTTCCTCCCTGACGTCCGGAGCTCCACTGGTCATGGGTTTCAGAGAGGGGAAGCTGGGGTGCAGC
This sequence comes from Dolichotis patagonum, assembly GCA_004027295.1. Taxonomy (NCBI): domain Eukaryota; kingdom Metazoa; phylum Chordata; class Mammalia; order Rodentia; family Caviidae; genus Dolichotis; species Dolichotis patagonum. The sequence goes on along the minus strand of PVJX010004410.1, from coordinate 33,651 downwards.
TCTGGGCCTCACCCGACTGAGGCCTGGTCTCTTTTGCTGCCCCCAGTTCTGTTCCACATGTATGACTCGGACAGCGACGGCCGCATCACCCTGGAAGAGTATCGAAATGTAAAGTATGCTCCTGCGCCCCACCCTGGGCTCCGGGCACCTCCCCTGCCCTTTGACCTTGACAAGGGCCCAGGGTCACCATTTGTCTCTGCCCGACCTGGCAGGTGGTGGAGGAACTGCTCTCTGGAAACCCCCACATCGAGAAGGAGTCCGCGCGCTCCATTGCCGATGGGGCCATGATGGAGGCAGCGAGTGTGTGCGTGGGACAGATGGTGAGCGCCCCCTGGGGCCAGGGGAGGGAAGTGCAGGGGGCGCAAGAATGTCCAGCTAGGAAATCCCTTCCACGGTCTGGTTTGCCGAGGCCTCAGTAGTAGGCGGAGCCGCCCAGATCCTGCTCACTACTCTCATAGGCCTGGCTTGGAGCAGAGCTCAGAAGCCTCCCAGCTTTTGCTGGCCCCAGGAGACTATAGGTCCCAACCTGTGGAGAGTAGAGCTCAGGCTTTGGGGTGCGGGAGGTCTCAGTGTGGCCTCAGGGCCCCAGTGAGGGGTACACAGGGCAAGGTCTGAGCAGTAGACAGGACAGGTCACCTGGGTCCACCGTTTTCTTGACAAATGACTTGGGATCTGTGGCCTTGAGGCCGGGCTCCCCAGGCCTCTCGTTTGGCTGAGGTGGAAGCTGCTGTGCAGACAGAGCAGAAGAGGGGTCTCGGCCTGTGTAGCTCGTGTGTGTGCCGTCTTACACATTCTAGGCCACGTTTTGTTGGTGGGGAAACTGAGGCTCCGAGAGCACAAGGAATTCTGCGGGGCTTGTCATCTTTCTTGTGCTGGATGGACCTCCTCTTGCAGGGCCAGGCATGGCCTACCGGCCATTGGGGACGGCTCAGGTGGGCAGGTGCCCTTCTGGACAGACTCAGTTCCCACCGAGGTTCTCCCCTGCACCCTGTGGTGAAAGTGGCAGTGAGTGTGGCCAGTGTGGAGGCCGTGCAGTTTGTACCCCAGGCCTGTCACTGCCCCGGGCTCCTTAACAGCCTGTAGTTTTTATCTCTCTGCTGCTTGGCCCCAGAGAGAGGCCTCTGGCTCTGGCATAAGCAGCCCACTTAGCAGATTACCTGCCTCGGGAAAGCAGGGAAGGGGTGGTGACCACAGTAGAGAGTCAGCAGGGATCCCCTGCCGGGATGCGGGGCCAAATTCCCATTTGATTTAATTACATTCTCCTTTAAATTGCTCCCTGTCCACCTCCAGTTGCAGTTGGTGACAATTTTCTTAATTTGGGGTAGTAAAATTGTTGGCAGCTGGCACCTGCTGCTGTGCATCCCATCTGAGCAGCCTCAGATGCCCGGGTGGCCTGGGCCGGGCCTGGCGTCCTGGCTGCCAGTACGGGGGCTCTTGGTCCCAGCAGGGCAGGACCTGCAGCCGGGGGACACGGACACCACACGGGTCTCTTTCACACACTCTGTGTGTGCTTAATTATGTCCTGGTGTAAACCACAGGCCAAGCTGAGGGTACAAGTGGCCGCGGCCACTCAATAGCATCTGGCCCCTGAGGATACTTAACATTTCTGACCCTGCCTCGCCAAAGACACACGCTCTGCTGTCCTGCTGTAATGGACCTCCACTGCCCACTATGGACAGAGCGTGGCTGCTGCTTTCTAGTAGATTCTCAAGAGGTGGTGCTCCATGGCTGGGGGCCAGCCTGGGCACTTTCCACGGCAAGCCCTCCATGTGGGTGCCTACCCTCTACCTTGGTCTCCGGGGAGTGAGGCCTGGTCTGTCCTTAACTCCCCTCTGCCAGCTCAGGGGCCCTGGAGAGTGGTGCCAGTTTTTTTTCTGGGCCCCTGAAAGGAAAGAACAGGGACACCCCCCACCCCACCATACCCTACGCCAGGACATGGCTGGCCCAGGCCAGAGAACCGGAGGTTTTTATGAAACATTTTACGGAATGCAGAAGCTCCAAAGGGTACAAAATCCTCCCCTCAGCAGAAGCTGTCATGGGCTTGGCCAGGGCTGCCTTCCCCAGCAGGACGAGATGGTGTCAGTCATCTGTACGTGGGAGCAAGGCCAGTGCCTCGGGGAGGGTGACATTGTCTGTGTTCGGTGTTGTCACCCTGCTGGCCACAGTGCAGAGTTGGCGCCAACTGTCATATTCTAGGACTTGTGCAGATTTCAGGGGATACAAAAGGACTGAGACCCTCCCTGCCTTTGCCCTGACCACACCAGGCCCCTTCTGCAGGGAGCCATGGTGGAGGGGGGAGAGGCTTTCCCTAAGATGCCCTTATGTGGCAAATGAGTGTGTGCGTGTGTGTGTGGTCCTGGGGGTGGAATTCGAGGTCTTGTGCATGCTAGGCAAGTGCTCCCCCACCGAGCTGCATCCCAGCTCTTTTTGTTCTGAGACAGGTCCTGCTAAGTTGCCCCAGCTGACCTGAAAGTTACGATCATCCCGACTCAGTTTTCTGAGCAGCGGGGATCACCGGTGTGTGCATGTGTGCCAAGCTTGACGTATTTATTTTGTTTTCCAGTTTTTAATTTGTGGTGCTGGGGTAGGACCCAGGGCCTCATGCATGCTAAGCACGTGCTCCACCCTTTTTATTTTGGGCAGAACTCACTAAGTTGCCTCTTGAACTCTCCATGATCCTGCTTAGGCCTTGTGAGTGGCGGGAAGACAGCTGTGCACCACTGCACCTGGCTTGATTTTTCACTTTGGTTTTGGTTTGTGGTGCTGGGATTGTGCATTCTAGGCATGAGCACCCCCTTTGATTTACTCAAAATGCACCTGACATGCTGAGGGCTCCTCTCTCCCCCGTGCCCCTGTGCAGTGCTGAACAGCGGCACCTGTAGTCACCTCTCTGCGTTGGGCTTCCTCTCTCTCTCCGCTGTGCATGGGTAGAGCTCCCCTTTTTAGCGGCCATGGTGACCCAGAGTGAATGACCCAGATTCATCCACCAGCCCACTGGTGATGGACACCTGGGCCATCGGCCGAGCATTCAGTCATGAAGATGCTTCTGGGAGTTTTTAGGGGTACGGTTTAGCCAGAGTCCAACAGTACCTGCTAAAGGGACAGGAACCCCTGTCACCCAGTGCTCAGACAGGAGACTGCCACTGCCGACACTCTCTGAGGTGGGAGGCCCGGGGGCCAAGCAGGGACACCTCACCATGTCTAGACATTATCGTGGTGACTCAGAGCACGAGGGTGGGTCACAGAAGCCAGCCCTGTGTCCCTTCGCCCCTTGCCCCAGGGGTCTGTGAGCATCCATTAGCCTTGAATAGTTCTTTTTTTTTTTTTTTTAATCGGTACTGGGGATCGAACTCGCAACCATGCGCTAGCAAGGCAGGCGCTTATGCTGCTGAGCTAAATCCTCAGCCCCAAATAGTTCTTATCAATGGGGGACCCAGCAGTGACAGGCACTGTCTCTGGGTGGCCAGGATGTGGGCTGTGTGGGGAAGGAGGGTCTGAGCCTCGGTGCCCACCTTTCCCCAGGAGACCCTTCCTGGGAGTCGGTGGCCTTGGTGAGCCAGCACCAGCCTCCAGCAGGGTGTTGGGGTCCAGGGTGACCGGCCTGGCTGGAGGCCCGTGGCCTGACGTACCCTCCTCTTCGGTGACTGAACGGCCCACCCGTCCACGCTGGGTGTGGGGCGGGAGGTGGCGGTCACGCAGGAGCCGGGCGAGTCCGGCTGCTCACGCTGTGCCGTGTTCTCCCCAGGAACCGGATCAGGTGTACGAGGGCATTACCTTCGAGGACTTCCTGAAGGTGGGTGCCGGAAGATGGCCTGGCTGTGGGGGTTCTGGGGTACCTTGGCAGCCTGTGGAGCCTGCAGCCACCGCGTACATACCGGGGTGACCAGCAGGATGCTCTTACTGTGAAGGCTGTGAAAGCAGTTCACACTTATTTTTATCAGAACGGCAATGTCTGCACACACAGCATCTTCAGCAGTACACAGGGTGGAGACTGAAAAGTCCCTTGTCTCCGCCGGACCCTTCCCAGGAGTGGGAGCTTCCTGTGCCTGGACACACACTGCATTCCGCGGGCGAGGCACGCTTAGCTGGGCTTCCTCACAGTGTCTGGATGTGGTTTTCCAGCAGCCGCCACACACCCACTCTCCCGCCCCCACCTGCTGTCAGGGGTGTCAGGTCTCCAGCCGGCCTTTGCAGCTACCGATGTGCTCGGGGCTGGGGATTAGGACCAGCTCCAGACAGTCAGGATGTCGCAGGCGGGGAGGAGGCCCTGCCTACCCGAGGCCCTGAACATCCCCCAGAACGGCATCTCCAAGGCTGAGTGGGGAAGTGGGAGGAGGAGGAGGTCGTAGCAGGACCCCCAGGCTTCACCACGGACTGGGCCAGGAGTGAACTAGGACTTCAGGGCTCCCTCAAGGAGCCAGAGCCAGAGGGCGTTCTCCAAGCCTGTACCTCGGGACTTGGCGGTCGCCTGCGGACAAGTGGGCCCACAACAGGGCAGGTGATGTAGACCCAGTATGAAGGGAAGCCCAGGAGGGGACAGATGGTGAGAGGTCACGTTAGCCTTGTTCAATGCAGATGTCCTCACCCAGGACCGGATGCACAGGGAAGGCCAGGCTGTGCTGTGTGAAGGGTCACTGGCTGGTGCCCTCCCAGGAAAGTGACGCCTGAGCAAGACAGTAGGATCGGGGGTTCAGAGGCCAGCAGGGCGGGGCGGGCTGAGGGGAGGCCCCGCTTTGGGCCAGGACACGAGAGGAATGTCCTGTGCTCAGGAAGCAGCTGCTTTTCCCGGGAGGCAACTCAGCCCTATCCTCACATCTGTTGCTGCCATCTTCATGACAAGCCAGCCCCTCCTCTGGCCCCTGGTCCCTTCCAGTGCCCTTAGCAACTGCATTGCCACTCAGCATTCAGTGGAAGCCACCCTGAATCCAGGCACCTTTCCCTGAGGACTTGTCACCCCACAAGGGTCGGATCTGCTCAGCTGGAACCAGCTTTTTCTCTGTGTCCCTTACAACACCCAGGGCAGGAGGCTGGGAGGCACCCAAGGGACGGTGGCAAGGCCACCCCGTCTCCAGGTGCCCAAGGGACTCTGACTTTGCCAGTGCCCAGCCTGCAGCTGTCCCTGGAGATGCAGTGTGACAGCCTGGGAGTGCGAAGTGCTTACTTGAGTCTCCCCATCTGTGGCTCCCATCCCGGGCTCCACGTTGCCAAGGAGACAGCACAGTCCTGGGAGCAATGGTGCTTTGTGCACCCTTAGCCTAGATGTGTCTTGGGGCTGGGATGGACTACACAGCAGTACCAGGTAGGTGGCCATGGACTGGACTCTTGGGTATAGATGACCTTTCCTGGGCTAGCTTGTCTAGAGCACAGGTGATCTCTTACCTTAGGAGGTTATCACGAACAAACAGTTCTAATTCACAATGATGACCTAATGCAGCCTCATACCTGCAGGGCCCTGACCAGCTTACAGACCGCTGGTGGGCATGTGAGATGCCATCTGGGCCACCCCAGTGTAGGCAGCATGGTGGCGTGGTCCCCATGCTGTGCTGATGAAAGGGGGCTTCATGGGGGTGATAGAATCTGCATGAAAATCAGCCTGTGATGGTGGGTGAGACTCAAAGGACCTGAGCAAAGAGCTCGGATTTGGGACTTAATCATAACTTGCTGTGACAGTCTCAGGAAGAATCCAAATGTCAGAGCCAAATTCATCAGCAGAAAGACAGATGGGAGTTTTTCTTCCTCACTTAGCTCATCGGTCTCGAAACACAGCCCCCTGGTTTTCACCTGCTTGCAGTGGCTCAGCTGGTGGCAAAGGAGGGTGCGTGGGTGGATGGGGAGAGGGCTGAGGACTAGGCCTGGGCAGGCAGGAGTGGGGACACCCGTAACGCTGCTCTGTCTGTTCCAGATCTGGCAGGGGATTGACATCGAGACCAAGATGCACGTCCGTTTCCTCAACATGGAAACCATTGCCCTTTGCCACTGACCCACCGTCACCTTCTTGAAAAGTGGCCTTTGTCAGGGGGCAGCGTCCATGTGGCCTGGAGTGGCCCCAGCCTTTTGCTGCAGCCCTGGAAATAATCAGTGCTCTTTCGTTCATCTCATGTCCTGCCCGGTATGGTATGTGGGACTTTGCTGTTTTTATTTCTGATAATAAAAGTTTGTTAAAGAACGTGGCTCCTGTCAGTTCCTTGCATCCATTACAGTGGCCTGGTCATGAAGAGCTGGTGGCCAGATTGTTTTCCAAGGCCAGTTAGCAAGGAGGATTGATTTCCAGTTTCTACTTGTTTATCGTGGGCACGGTGCTTGCTGTTTGTCGTGAGCCCTCCTGCCTTTTCCACCTGGAGGGGCTGGGTCTTGGGCAGTGGGGCTCCCTCGAGGTCTTGGCCAGCCCTCACACAGATGGCATCCCTTCATGTTGGTGGGTCCACAGTGGGGGGACTTGTGGCTGCCTGTGGCACCTGACAAAATGTGGCTTCATGCAACCCTAGGACTGGTCCCCCTAGCAGGGAGGAGGCTGCCTCAGGTATGTGTCCCTGACCACTCTGGCTGTCACCTTCTGACTCAAGGATGGCTGTAGAGCAGGGTCATGGAAACAGTGGTTATCTCAGATGACGGTGCCCCCCCCCAGGTCCCTGACTGCTGGCTCACAGCGTGTCCCCTCAGTGCACAGCTCATTCTGTTCTCATGGTGGGTGACTGGCACTCTCCATGAGCCTTCCAGAAGGTTCTCTGGATAGCTGCCACTTGCTCTTGTTGGTATGCTTGAGTTTCTCTAACATTGACTGTGCTCATTCTTGCTCCCATCCTGAACTTGGGGTTCACAGAAAGGTGGTGTTGTGTTTATACTAGTTTGGTATGTTTGATATTGTATTTGAAACTATGCTCAACTATAGCAGAAAAAGACATATTTTGATAGCTACTGTTAATGTCCAGTTGTCTTATTGTAAAGTGCTGTGTTGCTTATGTTGTTCTGTTCTGATATGCTTTGTTCTGCCCTGTTTTATTCTCTTTAAAATAAAAAAAAAGGTGGTGTTGTGTCCCCACTGCACCCCATGGCTGTCCTCTCCTTTCTGCGAGACGGTGCCTGAGACTTCTGGAGCCTGGCCCTGCAGACAGGAGCAGATTTGTGTGAATGCGTCTTTAGGGCCGTTTCTCATAAATGCTAAAGCAGATGTCTGTGCAAGTCCTTCACATGAGAGAAAGGGACCTAGGACATCCTCCGCTTTCCTGTCACCCTCCCTGTCACCCTGTTTAATTGGGGTTGTTCTTGGGTGCAACTCATCAGTACAGCCACCCTCACACCATTCTAGGGCGCAGTGGCTCATGCTTGACCACAGGATGAAGGGAGCTGTGCGTGGTGTGGAGGTCTGGCAGGGGAGCTTCCTCTGGGGCTTTTATAGGTCCCCGGGATGCCTGCCTGCAGGTAGTTGTCACAGCTATGCTGTATGAAGCGTGCCTCTCTGCAGGTTCCTTCCTCGGGCAAGGTGCCTGAGGTGATTGTGGGTGGAGCATGAACACACATGGTCCTGTAGAGGTGTCAGAAAAAACATGACTTCCTGCATACCAGGGAGCCCACAGGTGGTGGTGGAGACAGCTGTAGTGGGCTGTAAGAGGTCAAAGCCTGGGCGAGTTGAGGACCACAGAGCTGCCCGGTGTTGCCGGGAGTAGGGTGGGAATGGAGTTTGGGGCGCGCTCATTGTTTGGTGACTGGCTGAGTAAGCACCTGGCAGCAGGGGCTTTCATTGTCTCCGGCCCGAGGAACGCTGGGCGGTGGGCGAGCCACCACCTTCACTCCTTCGTGGGCAGCGCAGCTTAGTCTGCTTTGTGCCCTCGTGATGCTGGCTCGCTGGCAGGGTCAGACTCCTGCAGACTTTGATAAACCAGGCAGCTTCCTGGAGGGTGAGCTCCCTCTAGGGACCCTGCCAGCCAGCATCTTGGCTTCCTGGATGCCAGCCGGAAAGGCTCCAGGTCCTTAGGACAGCATGGTGGGGATGTGTCATCTCTGAGTGTCTGCACAGGCAGCCTGGGAAGCACCACCTGGCCTCCGAGGTCCTCCCTGTACCAGTGCAGAGCTGCAGTCCTGCTGAGCAGCAGGGGGCGCTGGCAAGCCCACAGTGGGCCTGGGGATCCTGACTCTCCACATTTGGTCTTCTCAACAAAGCCATTTCACAGATGTAAAATGTTTTTGTAAATAATAGTCTTCCATCAGCTCAGGTGCCCTCACTTTTAGCCAGGGAGGCGTGGGCATCTGTGTGCCTGTTGCGAGCCCAGCTCATGTCTTTGAAGCTTCGGGCCACAGCTTATCTGCACAGTTAATTAAAATGAAAAGGATTTGCTGCAAGCCCCGCGTACACCGCTCAGAATGCTCATCTGCTCACAATCAGAGGGTGGCATCTTGGCATCTCACTGGTAGGGCTGGGCCTCACGTCTATCAGTGCAGGGGCTGCAGAAGTCCCTGAGTGGTCCTGCCTGGCTCTGCACCCCTGGAGCATTGAGGGGTGGCTATTAGCAGGTGCAAGGCTGTCTCCAGGGCCAGGCTGATTCTCAGCACCTCATGGGGCTGCGGCTTCTGATCCTCCGAAGGCTGAGGGTTGCTACTTCAGGCGCAGCTCTGGGGATGGCTCTGCCATCTGGACAGTGTTGTCTGCTTGGCAGAAAGAATGCAGGTGTCTCAGGAATGGCTTCTGTCACCTGCTGGACTGCTGGCTGTGCCCAGGAACGGGTTTCTAGCAGCACAGACCCTGACCAGAACAGCCAGCTCCTCAGCCCTGCATGAGGACATGAGCCAAATGACAGTCCCTTGTCTGTGCTGTGTCCAAAGACAGGCAAGTGATGAATCAAACAAGTGGGCCGGTTAGCACCTTTCCTTCCACGGAGACTACCAGCGGGAGGGACCGGGCGGAGCTCAGGGCCCAGCTAGGTATCTGGAGGCTGCTGACGTTTGAGGGCCAAGGCTGGAGGTGGGGCCCTCAGCACTTTCTCCATGTTCTTTGGCCACTTTCTGGGAGGAATCTCATCAACACTGTCTAGTTCTGACTTCAGGTTACCAAGGGGGAAAGTTGGCTTTTGAATGTTTAAAGAACGTGGTATTTTGCGGCAAACCCGTTAATTTGGTGGGTTTTCAAAAGGGTTGTGTAATGGAAATCTAACAGGAGCAGCTCCGGGAACCTGCAGCTTGTTAAACATGAATTATGGATAAGGGAACAGAGCAAGGTTACCGCAGCCTCCCATTTGGGCCTCTTAGGGAATGAGTTATTGCTAGACTGTAACCAAACAGTTCTTTTATCCTCTGGTCGAAGGGACTGTGCTTTGCTAATAGGAGAGGGGCCATCCACGGATCTTGGATTTGTCACCGAGCGGTTGAACCTGTCCCCACCTGCCTGCTGTTAACGAGACTGATGTTCAATTCTCCTGCGCTGGAAATGGCACCATGTGACTGACTCAAGTAGGCTGATGGAAAGTTAAAAATACAAGTTGCCTTGGTGAGGGTTTTGCAAACACCTGCCTTTGCAGGCTGCCCTCCCACGGGTGACCTTGGGAAGGCCAAGAAAGCCCTTAGGAGGCGCCAGGGTATCAGCCAGGTGCCTCTGTCTCTGCCAGACTGCACCAGCGCTGGTGGGTTTGGGGTCCGATGAACATAGCCTGGAGGACTGAAGACTTTGGCGAGGGCTCAGTGGCTGCCCAGACTTCTAATCTGCTGGCTGACCAAACCCACAAGGGACACAGCTTGGGCTCCTACAGACTGTTGACACCTGAAGGGCTGTTCCCATCAGCAGCTTGCTGCTGTTACCTTCTTAGAGTGACAAGGCAGCATCTGCATTCACACTGAGCAAGGGAAGGTGGTTTGGCAGGACAGGCTCAGCTGGGGACGGGTGACGGAGTTTTTCCTCCCCTCCTAGCGACAGAAAGGGCAAACGGCTGTTCTAGCAGCCTGAGTGCAACATCGAAGTCTGGGAGCGGCCAGTGCCCACAAGGTGCCTGCTGGAGCCCAGCAAGAGGGAATCTGCCATCGCACATTAGAGGCAGCCCCTGTCCAAGCCGCTGCGGGCCCACAGCAGCAGCCAGGTAACCATCTGGCCTGGCTGTGCAGGCGATGCTGCGGGCAGGCCTGTGTGGTTTGAGGCACTGGCCGGCCAGTGCCATTAGCTCAGGGCTGCTGCAGCTGTTGTTCAAAGCCTCAGCCCCAACGGAAGGCGGCAGTGGCCCTGCCTGAGCCACTGTCCCAGGCCTCGCCAATAGCAGCCAGCGATGGCTGTTGGAGGAGGCTGCACAGCTCTGAGCAATGCTGGCCTGCGGCACTGTCATTTAGTGACTGGGATGGGCAGTACTATAGCCCTAAATGTGGGGCCTCAAGTTCCCAAGAGGTAAAGGACTTAGACTTTAGGGTGTCAGCTTTCCCTTTTGCAAAGGACCAAAACTCCATTCACTGGGCAAAACACTGCTCGGCAAATTCGATTTCCTTTTGGTCCACTCAAGTCTGAGTGGTCAGCCAGGGCGATTTCTGCTTGGTGGGGAAGATGATGCTGTCCCTTCAAAGACCGCCCGGACTAAGGCAACACGAGGCCCGGATGGACAAACCCAGTTCAGGGACAGAGATGAGCCTCAGGGAGGATGGCCATGCTCCCTTCCAGATTGTGAAATAACCACGTTCCCAGAGAATGCCATATGCATGGCTGCCATCCTACTGTGGGTTTCTTGGGTCCTGGGCTGGGAACCCCACTCTGGAGATCAGGTGCCATGCTGGACCCAGAAATGGCACTGTGCACCCTGCAGAGTGGAGGATCCCCAGGATGGCTCTACTTGGAAGAAGAGCAACTGTCACCACTATGGCTGAACCTGGCCCAAATTCTGGGTGTTGATACGTACAGAGCTGGCCAGGCTATTTCTTTGCCCTCTCAACTGGCTTTAAACAATGCAAATGGGTCTGGCAGAGGTGCTGATGCAATGTGATAGGTCAGTGATGTCCCACTTATGGTTCTCAGCTACTATGTGTGAGCTAGGCCAAGTGATACCACGCTGTTGGCTAGGACTGAGGCTCCAGAAAGAACCCCTGAGGTCTCAGGGCAGACATCAACTCTGAAGCACCTTCCCCCAAACACAAGGTACTTCCTCTAATTGTGTTACGCAGGTTATTCTGTGTGCCTCTCTCTGCATATTGCAGAGGTGCTATTACGCCTCCTACCTAGCCCAGCTCACCGCACTCACTCCTTCCCACCATCTGCCCAGCCACTCATCCCCGAGCCGCTCCCCTCCTCACAAATCAAGCCTGTCAGTCATTGTTCTGACTGGACTTAGCCTCCCTGGGCTCCCCATCACTGTACATCCATGTTTGTCTTTATTTGCACCGTAGGTTGCACTGGCAGTGGTAGACTGGAATTTACCCACTAGAATTCTGGTAACTTTTCCTTGGGATTACAAAGTGGACTCCTGTGGACCATAAGGCCGGTGGAGCGGGCTCTCTAGCAGGGGGTTAACACAACTCGAGCAATGAGCAGGTTCAAAACACTGTCAGCAGCGTTTAGGAACGAGAACTATGAGCCTCTGACCCCCACGGCACGCTTGGCCTCTTTTGTCTTCTGGGGAAAGCAGGAGGGAGACTGTAAGAAGCACAGGCAAAAGGAAATGTAGACAACAGACTTCAAGGCTCAGACCTCATGAAGCAGCTCCTTCAGCTGGCAGAGGGGAGGCGAGGTGCAGTGGACTCGGGCTGGGAGCTGCTTTAGTGACCCTGGCTAACTCGTGGTTCCGCAGCAGTGTTCATCTTTCCTACCAGGGCGATCTGTTCCAGGAGGTTCTGGTTTATAGAACCAAGAATGGGGCTAACGTGGCACCAAGAAACTTCCTCACAGACCCCGGAGGTTCCCCCGCGTGGTAGCTGCTGGGGATAAACTGCCTGGAAGGCTGCTGCGCCACACTAGCTTTTGGCAGTGGACGGCAGTTGTTTAAAACTCTGTTAAATTTTCTGAGTTCACATGTCTTTTAAGGCAAATTGCCCAGGTGAGACTGGAACCTGCGATCCTCGTGCTGCAGCCTCCACGGGCTGGGATTATGGGAGTGCGCCACTACACCGGTTCCTCTTCAGTTCTAATTGTTGCAAAAATCAGGAGACCAGACCTGCAAAATGAACTGTGCCATCACACTGGAAGGGCTGCTTCTTCCTCTAGTCGTCCCGCTACTTGAAGACCACGGGAGAAAAAGCCTGTAGCATGACGGAAGCCTAATAAAGGCAGGTCAGCAGGGGCCAGCCTGCACACGGCAGTGACAGTGTGGACCACTCCACTGCAAACCACGGGCAGCTGTGCTCACAAAGTAACCTGGTCAACCACTGCCCCGCAGTGCGTGTGTGTGTCTCTAGGGGCAGCTGGCTCTGTCCTCCCACCTAGCTGATGACAGATGTTTAAAGACCAAGTGTCTCAAGCAGTCTTGGAAGCTTCTCCGAACCTTTACGGCTCAGAGCTTCCTGGCCTTGGCTGGTGGAGCGCAGTGGCAGTGCAGGACGCGCACAGCCACACACCCACCCTTAGAACTCTGCGCACAAAACTTGTTCTTGACCTTGGAGCAATGGTGGGCACCTCACATCCACTTGCAGGTGACAGCAAGGCCTGACTTCTCTCTTGGGTCAGTGAGGCAGGATCTCTCGTTCTGTTCCTACCACTTCTATGCCTTCTTTATCAAGAGTCACGGTTTGTCTTTTGGCTTTAACTATGTTTTCTATCTCAATAGCTGCTCTTCCAATTCCTTTTCTTCCTTCTGCTTTCTTTGGGACTGTGATCTCCTTTGCTGAGCCCTTTGCGGTGACAGCTTGGCCTGCTCATTTCCCGTCTGCCTGTTTCCCACTGATGCCTCAGCCCTGGCGTTGGATGTTTGGCACTTGCGTCACCATGCTGGCCTAGAGTCCTTGTCTTTCCTTTCTATTACCCTCTCTAAATCCAATTAGGAATGTCTGGAATTTCCAGGTGGTTTTTTTTTTTTTTTTCATTTTACTTCATGTTGATTTCTAATTACTCTGCACTGGGTAAGGAACTATGGACCATTTGGCATCAATTTTTGTGCCCTCTGAGACTTGGTGGTCTTCACCCGAGCATGTTTGGTACGTGGTCTAGTACACACATCTACTGGGTCAAGCTTGCTCATGACAGTACATCAATCCTCCAGGGGTTGAATTGTTCACTAGGTTGACGTGCTCCCCCACAAGTGGAGGGTACGCTATTTCCCTCTGTGGTTCTCCCAATCTTCGCTTTGATACTTTGAGCTCTGTTGCCATTCAGGCCAGCAAGAGCAGTTTGGTGGCTTCCCTTCTGCATGCAGTGGAAGCTCCTTGTTCCCTGGCCGTTCTTGCATGCTGACCTGATCTATCCTAGTGGCCAGAGGTCATGGCTCCTCAGGGCCTTCCTGTCCCCACTCTTCCCGCAGTAGCACTGCCTTCTAGTGCTACCACTTAGGCAATAAGTATTTAGAAAATATTTACTTTGCATCCCATGTTGTGGACATAGTGGTACAAATACAGCGTTTACCATGAGCTACAATTACATGAAGAAAAAGTCCTGCTTCCCCAGGTTTACACTTGGTGGTGATAGTTTGGAGTCTAAGACCTACCACACTAGGGTGCAGCTCTGTGGCAGGTGGCTTGTTTAGCATGCATATGGCCTTGGGTTCCACCCTAAACCAGAAGTTTGGATGTTGCAATCCAAAGTCATGGGCGGCACAACCCAAGGCCCCCGAAGACACAGTAAGGAGATGGGAATGTGGCCTGCAGGGAGGGAGCAAAGAGAGGGCCCAGCAGAACCCCATGGGGACACATGAGGGTTGGGGATGGAGCACTGGGAAAGGGTAGAGTTGTCACTTTTGAGAGACAGGCTGAGCTGGAGGAGGTACCATGGGGATGGAGGCTTGTCATGACACTCAAAACCACTGGAGACAGAACAGAAGTGCCCAGGACAGAGAACGGAGAAAGGACTAAGCTGCAACAAATTCCAGGTTTTCCTGGGTGCCTGAGGGCAGTGTCCGGTAGAGGAGGAGAGCGAAGGTTTAGTGTACACAGCCCCAGGTGTGTACCCCCATCCCGCTGCTCTCCTTTCCCCGACATTTGCTTCCCACTGCGAGTGCTCATGTGGTTTTAAAATTTATAAAATCGGTCTTGCCCAGTTTTTCTCTCAAATGAGGTGATGCTTAAATACGGTCATGGGGAAAAGCCAGCGCAAGGTCATAGTTGGAGCCGGTCATGGTGTTGCAGGAGGAACGGCAGATGGGCAGAGGGCTCTGGAAGGCCAGCTGGTCCACTGCAAACTCGTAGGCATGGATCAGCCCCCGGTGTCTAGAGAAAGACAGGAAAGAACAGGTCAGGGCAGTGTTACTGTCCTCGCCCCTGACAGCTTTTACTTCCGTCTTTACAGAAGGCATTTGCTTGCAGCAGGGTCAAGATTCACTGTAACAAATATGGCCTTTGGGCCCACAGTGTGTTGCTCAGCACACCAGCATGAGCGTCCACCAGGCAAGCAGGCTACCCCCATGCAGCATGGTGTATGCGTGTGTGTGTGTGTGTGTGTGTGTGTGTGTGTGTGTCACGAGCCAGGTCAAGAATCTGATAAGAAAAGGCACCTGACCACCTGCATGGATCTCTTCTGACAGGCAGCTGGGTCACCAGCACACAGAACACAGGGAATCACCTTGGAGGACTGGGCCAGCATGAATAGCCCTTTGAAGCTCAGGTTCAGGCACGTGAGGCTCATCTGTCTTAACAGATAGGCCCCCTCCCCCTAGGGGCTGCAGGTGGCTGGGGGAGGACTGAGACAGCACTCAGTACATGCCACGGCTCCACAGCAGCTGCCAATGGGTTGGCAATGTCTGCAAAAACAATGGCTGTGCTGGGGGGTATGCACAGCCTGTAGGGGACAGGCAGTGGGGATTCTGTGAGTGAAATCGGGCCAGGTCTGTCTTTCTGAACAGACACAAATCTGGTGACCCCAACCCCACTGACCTCCTGTGGGTGGCGAAGCTGTCCAGGTCACTGTTGCGCACCACCCTCTCGTAGGGCACGTTGGCTGTGATGAGGCGGTGGCTGTTGAAGGAGATGTGCCGCACAGGGTGTCTGCAGCAGCGGAGGAGACAGGGAGGGCATTTGTGTCAGCTGATTACAAGCACAGATGAGGGGCAGCAAGGGCCCTGGAACCCTCCAACCATGCTCTGGACACCCCTTCATAAGCAAATCTGCCTGCTCCTTGCCAGTTCCAGCTGCCTGTCCAACAACTTAATGGGAGACAAGCCAGCCAAGGGAGTGGGGAGCAGCTCCTTTCTGGTCTCCAGGGTTGCAGAGCCCAGGGTAGGGATGTGGGGTATATTTAGTGGTGATTCATAAGCTCACCAGTCCCGAAGTGAGAGGGCTACAAGTGACACCTGTGCTCTGGGCTGTGAAAGCACCTTCAGAGCTTCTTGGAAGGTAGCCACTTCAAGACTGTTGAATAGAGGCTTTCGTTTCTCTAGCAACTGCTGCAGCACCTGCAATGGTCACAGCGCTGAGCTAGGAGACAGCAGGTAACACAGCGTCTCCTACATGCGAATGCCCGTCCTCGGGGACCTGCCTAAGTGAGTTGCTTTCCCACCAACAGCCAGCCTCCACAGCACAGGGGGAGCACTGAGTGGCCACAAAGGAGACTGAGAGGGAGCACCTAGGTGGAGGGCATGAGGAAAAGCACCTGGACTGCTCCTGGGCTGGGGGTGCGGTGCTTCTCCTGAGAGGAACAGAGGTGGAGGGGTCACTGGAGACTGTGGCTGGGGACTGCAGGGCAGAAGGAAGAGAACACAGGGGCAGGATCTGGCCTCAGGCTGGAGTGCTACACCACCAGCAGCTAGGGGAGGACCTGCAGAGTATAATGAAGTCTGAGGTAGACAAAGGATGGGACATGAAAGTGACAGAAGACAGCAGAACTAGAGCTCAGGGAAGATGAGCCTGAGCAGCGTGCTCAGCATGGAGTGCTTGCACAAGTCAGTGAATGCCAGGCAGGGGACTGTGTAAAGGAGACACAGTGAGTGACACCGTGCCTTTGGACAATCACAAAGACTGGGGCGGGACCCATCCCACTGGCTTCCTCTGAGTGGCTATGGTGCTTGTGCACTACGGGAGCCATGAGGAACCCTGGGCACAGTCCTTCGGGCCTGGACAGGTAGGAGCTGTCCTAGAGGCTGAGAGTCACCTCTTTAAAACAAACAACAGGAAGTGAACAGAATTAAGATGTGTTCGGTATGTGTACCAATCCCCACAATGAATGTAACCATTATGTACAGCAAACACAATACATATAAATATAAACATACATCCGCATGCATACCAGGTTATCCTTAATGGCAAATGCTTCTGGGATTCCAGCATGGAAGTTTTAGTTGCCTTTTGGCACCACCTGGTGGCAATACGGTGTATCACCATGGAAATCACAAAAGGGCCTGTCTACTGTTCCCATAAGGAGGGATGGACAGGGGGCCATGGGTGTGGACACCCACACTGCCCACTAAGGACGAAACTCTTCATTTCAGTTTGATGCCTCCTTGGACACTAAGTGTGGTCCAAGGACTTGACAGACAAAGGCCATGCTGCTCCTCAGAGGCCATGCTTTTTTGAGCTCCAGGCCAGGCTGCCTGTGCTTTAAAGTGCAGGCTTGCACAGAATTTCTTAACCACGAACCAGCGTTAGCATAAATCCTGTAAACAGTACCTATTTATCCCTCGGATACCCTCATTAAAGGTTAAAATGATCAATTCTCAGTGCTAAGCATGCTTCTCAGAGTGTGAAGAAAGCCCAGGCAGTGGGCAGAAGGTCCCAGTCCGTGCATGGGGACCCTGGAGTGGGGAGGGGTCTGGTGCAGAGCAGCAGCAAGAGCAGCATGCTCACAGGGCCACAGGAAGGCACACTTGGGGAAGCGCTGGTATAGTGCCCAGCCTGGGTGGACCTGAACTATCAACTCCTGTTACTACTGCTCCTAAAAGCACCTGAGGAGCCATCGCACCTGGAATGGACCTCCCACAGCTTCTGGCTCATCCGATAATCCCACACAGACACCAGCCCTTCCTCGCCTCCACTGACGATTTTCCAGTCATCCATCTGGACAGCAGAGACCCCAAGCTGGTGGGCGGAGAGTGACAAGGCGATTTTATCAGTGCGGAGGTCATGGATCCTCACCCTGCAAGGCCCGAGAAGAAGAGAAAAGGCAAGAGGGATCAGAGCTAAAGTCTGAAATTACTAATTCCTCCTCAGTTGTGCAGGTCTACATATAATGTTTCTAGATGAAACTCCTTTGGGTGCACTACACTGTCATAGTGTAGAGCTCTCACAACCGCTATTTAAAAGTTCACTATTTAAAAGTTCAAAGAACAAGACTGACCCAGTATAGAGACATTAGCCACACTTCTACCACCTGGTCTGCTCCAGGGGAGACACCTGTGCTGGGATGCACATGGAGCTGGCCTGACAAGCCTGCCCTATGCTAAGTTTACCAGTGCAGTGACTGTGCTGGTGACATAATATTCTGTTAAGGGAAAAAGTAACTACACTCCACCTGTCTGCAGCTCCAGCCCTCTCCTGGCCAGGCAACGAGGTGCAGGTCACTGGACTCTGTCGACAGGTCCATTGCCATCCTGTTGGCACTCAGAAATGGGACGCTTTTATGCTTGATCAAAGCCAGCAGAACCATAACAAGTACAGATACTCTAGTCACTTCACTGGAGACTTGAAATAATTACTTGCCTAGCAATCTTAATTTTTTTAAAAACCATCTTTCATATGAATTTTCACAAGAGGATAAATTAGATGAGTCAGAAATCTCTTATCTACTAGAAAGGCCACCATGCTTAGTTCCTGAAATAAGCTACAACAGTTAACATTGGATGTAGCAAAATATAAGCTAATTAAACTTAATGAATATGAACATAACTTTAACAGACCCAGTGATGAGAGAAAAAGACAACTGCTGCCCTGAAAGGACCCACTATCACATGTTAAATGTGACCACAAATGTGTGTTTGACACAAATCTATGCTAAGATGGTCTTATGATTTTCAGTGTTCCAGAGAGAAATTATTTTGAACCAAAAACCCTATGCCTAGCTTACCTACCACATTAAAAGGCAAAATGAAAACTTAAAAATAACACTCAACATGATCTACCTATAGATAGTCTTTGAAGTAACATAGCAAATCATCAGACGGCCAAGAGAGGAGCCAACACACCAGCTGTGCGTAACGCAAACCCTAAGACCTAGTGCAGGGGACAGCAACTCTTGAGTGGGACAAGGGTGTCTGCTGGCTCAACAGGTGTGACACAACCACCTAGCAACACCAGTTCCAAGGGGATTACAGAGTGCACAGGACAGCACATGTGCAAGTGATGAGGCAGGCAGGCTACAACTTCATACAGTGGACCCTTGAGTAAAAATCAGCCTCACATACTAACAACTTGGGTTACAATTGGCACTTTAGGTTTAACTTACAATCACAGTCTTGAGTTAACAACCCAAATGCGGGCCAGTTGTGAGGCTATAAACACAGACTTACGCCAGAAAGCATACATAAGCGTCAGTCTGAGCTCACATGCGTGTTTGTGGGTGTGATTTCGGTCAGTGTTTTATCTAATCATTACAATTACTGCTATCAAAGTGGTCCTCCAAAAAAAGCTAGAAAAGAAACTAAGCAAGGGGATATAAAAAAAGCAATCACAATCAAAAAGAAGGAAATTGTGGAGAAACTAAGAGTGGCATTTATGTGACCAATCTTGCTTATATGTATAGCTTGTCCAAATCCATCATCTCGACAATGTTACAGAGAAACGATTTGTATAAAGAAGCTAGTGTTGCTAAAGGTGTTACTCAAATTAGTAAGTCACAATCAACAGTGTCAGATGAGGTAGAAGGGCTTTTATCAGCATGCATAAATGAAAGGCAAATGGCAGGTTATGGCCTGTCTGAGTCTATAATTTGTGAAAAGGCTAAGACTATAAATGCACATCTTGTAAATGCACATCAAGTAATAATGGTGAAACATTCTGTGCCAGTAAGGGGGTGGTTGCACAATTTTAAAGCAAGAACTGGGGGTCTCAGTATAACTAGGTGTGGTGGAGCAGCCAGTGCTGATAAAAGGGCTGCTGAAAATTACATATACCACTTCAAAACAGAGAATCGGCTTTTGCTCTCATTAAGTTTCAACTGTGACGAAACTAGCCTTTTCTGAGAGAAAATGCCCAGCACACACATTACCTAGGAAGAGTAGAAAATGCCAGGCTACAAGCCTATGAAGGATAGGCTAAAGTTTATTGCTACGTGCCAATGCAAATGGTGACCTCAGGATAAAGCCTCTGTTGGTTTATCATTCTGAGAATCCTTAGTGTGTCCAGAAAACAGTCATGAAGAATAGGCGAGGGATCATGTAGAGCTCTAACACAAAAGCCTGGGTAATAAGAACGCTTTTTCTTGAGTGGAGCTGGGGAGATTTTCTGTCCTACTGTTAAGGCATATGCAGAGGGCAGAAGTGTACCATTCAAGGCTCTCCTCATTACAGACAATGCTCCTGCTCATCCACAATATTTGAAAGAATTGGCTGAAGAATTTCCATGGCTCTCAGTCGAGTTCCTCTCACCTAATGTGACTCCTCTACTGCAGCCTAGGGACCAGCAGGCTGTAGCTAACTTTAAGCAGCTATACACCAAGGAACTGTTCCTAAAGTGCTTTCAGATGGTCTTAGGTGCAGATTTAACCCTTTAAAGAGTTCTAGAAGGAAGATTACAACATCCTTTCCTGTGTGGGGTTCACCGAGAAATCCTGGGCCAGTGTCTGCCTGGAAGAAAGTATGGCCTAAAATTATACAGAAGAGAGACTCTGAAGGCTGTGTAGAAGAGCAACGGACCCTGTGGTTGATGATATTGTCACCATAGCAGACCCCATAGGCTTGCAGTTAGACAGTTGTGACACGAGGACCTGGTGGAGAAAGCCTCAGAGGAACTGTCTACAGAGGAACTTCAGCAACTTCTGACTGAGCAACAGAGAATGGCAGCTGAGGAGTTCTCTGAAGAGGAGGGGGAGTATCAACAACCAGTGCGGCAAACTTCTTCTGAAATAAAGGAAATCTTGAAAAAATGGACAGAGCTACAAACACTTGTAGAGAAGATCCACCCAGACAATCACTGCATTCACTTGCTTAATTAATGACAGTGTCATATCCCACTACAGAACAATGTTAAAGAAAAGACAGAAACAGACAACCTTAGGCCAGTTTTTAGTTCTGAAAAGGTGGAGACCCAGTGAGCAAGAAGCAGGTCCTAGTGAGCTGCAGATTGTCACAAGGAGAGAACGGGCACCAGAGAGCCAGATTCCTGATGTTCTTGTAGAACCGCTTATGGATCCTCCTTCAAAACAATGAATACCTTCCATTTCACCCTCCCTTCCTACGAGCCAAAGATGTCAATGTCAATGTCCAGGCAGTAAGAAATTGTTGTTTTTGGTAAACCAGGCACATTTTATAACTTTTTAGTGAATACAGTAGGAAAATTACTGGTGTTTCTGGTAAATCACACACATTATACAACCCTTTTTTATTATGAAAAGATTAGGTAAGGGGTGCTTTGGAAGGTTTGGAATGCATTATGGTTTTTCCATGATTTCTTACCAGAAAAACAGTCTTGATTTACAACCATTTTGAGTTACAACCAACCCTCACAAAGAAGCTGAGTTCATTATGCAAGGGTCCACTGTACTAGAAAAGGGAGAATTTTTCTAAATGTTTGATAAAACATGTCTGGGGGTATGGACCTAATTTCTTTTCCGCAGATAGAGTAATTACTGTTTCTTTACTTGGGTATTCTTTCTTTTTTTTTTTTTTAATTTTATTTAATGAGAAAAAAAGCAAAACAGAAAAAAGGGTAGAAATAATACAGAATTTCAAAAAAAAATTAAGAAATCACTGCTTGATAAATTACATATTGTCTTCTTAGAAATAGTTGTTCATGTTACAAAATTAAGGCATACAAAGTGAACAAACAGTGAGGCTGTAAACAGTTCTGTTCAACGATCCAACAAAAACTTGGTAACACGGTTATCAATCCCACACACTTAAACATACATGCAGTTATATCCTCTAGCGCATTTTCTTTTTCTCCTTTTGTTTTTTAAGTACATTATCTGTTTAGTTATATCATGTTTCAGCTTGCTCAGTACCTTATTGATCTGTTTTGTTGTTGTTATTTCCTTTTTAATCACCTTATATAATTCTGTTGTTTTGTTTTTGAGTTTTTACTTGGGTTTTCTACTTACTAACTTAATTTTCTTAAATCTCCCAATGTGAAAAGAATAAATAACTTTCTAGGACAATAAGAATGAAACTACCTGCAGGATATGTAGAAAATTTAAATAAAAGAAGCAATTAAGGAGCAACAGTCCCCTGAAAAAGGGGAATAAATAACATCAGTCAAACTGTAAGTTACGCGGACTTGCTGGGCTCTGTGAACTGCCCTGGAGCTCAGGGAAAGGAGGGAGCTCCCAAACCCTGCTGTTGCATACACCCCAACAGCAAGAGCACGATCAAGCTACACAGGTGAGTGAAATACCAGCAGAAAGGCTCCGCATCAGTGTGCCGCTGCCAATGGGCTTCACCCCATACCTACGAACCCAGGTCCCACAGCACTGCAACACATTAGAACAGCCCCGCGGCCACTTCCATGGAGGCTAAAACCAAGTTCACCGGGCTAGAACGCCCATTCCTAATGAAAGTCTTTAAAGTGAAGCACTATTACCACTACTGTTTTTTTTTTTTTAAATTAGCTATAGCCAAAAGAAAACATGAAAGGTATAAAATTGGAAAGAAGTGGGCAAATATATCAATAGTTAGAGATGACAATCCAAGAGAATTCTGTAATAATTCAGAATCAAATTATATGCCAAAACCAAAGCTGTATTATGTATAAACAACCACTAATTTAAAAAATGTAATAAAAGAAAAGATCCCACTTCTATAATAGCAATTAAAGCCAAACTACCCTGTAATAATTTTCTCAACTTGGAGCTCTACTACATATATTACAACAAAATAAATTATAGAGGACTCAAAGAATTAAGCATAATAAAACTGTAAAAATATTCAGAATAGGGAAGTCTTTCTAAAAATCAGAAAGCCAATAAATAAATAAATAAATAAATAATTTATAACTGTCTATAAGCATTAACTTCTTCCCATACAGGAAAAATCATAAAGCAAATGTTAAACTAGGGGAAATGTCTACAACAGAGAGCTATTTTCTGATAATAAAGTCCTTCAAATTAATTGTAAAGACTGACAATTCATTATTAAAATGAGAGAAAAGAAAAAATTCACAGAAAAAAAGAATGATGGCTCTTAAATATGAGTAAGATGTTCAAATTTACTGGTAATTAAGAGAAATTATACAAAATCCACAACGCACTGTCACTTGTCAACTCCCCACTCAGCAGAGATAAACATCTGTGATACACCCAGGAGGCACCGCATGGTGGTAAGGCCTGGAGAGATGTAATAAAATATATTGGATGCAGGCGCAAGTCTTTCTTCAGTGAGTGATTTGGGAATATACAGCAAAAATAATCCATGCACTTCCCTTTTAATCTAGGTGTCCATTTCTAGGCATTACCTAGCATGCACAGACTGCTTTTAGCAGCAAACCATGGTGCCAGTTTCAGACAACCTGCAGATTCATCCACTGCAAGTCACTTAATGCTGGGTAAAATATAGTATTAGTCCTTTTCAACGCACAGCTGAGTTCATAAAGGGTGCAGCTCCCCAGGACCCCACTGCGCCTCAGAGGCAGAACCTCTACTACTGAGGGCGGGCAGTGGGGTGGTGTGGAATGAAGCTGCCGGCAGGGCCCACTACCACATCAGTGGGCTGGCCTGCCCGGAATGAGGGGCAGCAGCCCAAGCACAGGGAGGGGGAGCAGTAGGTTCTGAAACTTCTGCTTTTGAAAAAGTTCGACAAAACTTCTATGACTAGAGATGGGCTAGAAGTGGATTAGAGAATTTGTGATTTAGAAGGCAAATTTTAAGAAATTACCAAGAAGAGCTATAAAAGAATAAGGAGAGTAAAATGTGAATGAGGAGTTACGAGACAATGTGAAGGACAGAAGGGAGTGGACCAGTATATGTCCAAGAGAAGAGTCAAAGGAGAAAGACTGTGTGGCAAAGCAGCAACCCCAATCACTGGCTCACCTTTTCCTAGGATTAACACACATTTTACATACTTAGACTAATGAGCACTGATAGGAATAAACAAAAAGAAATACATACCTAAGAGTATAATTTATCAAATGGGAAAAAATAGAGAGGGCTTCACAGCAACCAGAGGGAAAGACATTACCTATTAAAGAATGATAATTAGATGGGCAGCAAAAACTAGAAACAACTTTAAAGTTGTCACGAATTTGAATGACTGGATGGGGATGGCACTACTAAGTCTCGGACCCACCGAGTGCTGGTGAAAGGGAAAGAGGCAGCCTACACCTCCCATGGGCATATTTCCAGCGTGCTCTGCCTGGCATGAGGGCAGGTGTCAGGGGGACATGGTAAAGACTGTGTGCAGCCAAGGAGGCTGAGCCTGTCCTTTGTGTCGCCTGGTGCTTCTGAATTCGGTTGTGAAAGTGTGTGCTCCCTGTTTAAGTAACACAGAACAGTTTTGAAGATAAAGTTCTGGAAAAACATACTTGAAATGTCAGCAGCAGCTACCTTGGAAAAGAGGTGTGGCAATGGGACAATGAGTGCCACAAGGGGGCTTTTCTCTTTCATCCTAGACACTGTCAGGTCCTTTAAACAGCGCAACGCACCCTTCAAAGGCCCAGGTCACGCAAGGGTGACTTCTGCCGTTCTTGAAGCTGTATACATGCTCTTATGATATACATCCCCACAGTATGCATTTGTTTCTGAATGTTAAAAACAATGTATTTATCTGTATCTCAGAGAATTTGAAATGAAGCAGGCGGTAAAAACAAATACAGTCTGAGAATTCTGTGTAGAAATCTGTTAACCCTTAGCTGGCCATAGCACCAGTGAGGTGATGCAGATGAACACAGGCCTGCTGCTAGGGCAGCCATTCAGTCACCCTTTCCAGGGAGCAACTGGGACTGGGAAGACCAGGAGCGAGCATAAGACAGGCTCTGTGAGCCTGTGCCAACATCTACCTTTAGGCCTCTGCAGGTAAAGAGATTCCAACTGTTCAGGTAGGGAAGAGAGAAGCAGTACAAATGCAGTACACACAGCACTGCCTCTAGACTGCAGTGGGGACTTGGTAGGGACTGAGTGGGAGACAGGCAGAAAATCTGAGGCTGAGTAATTTTCAGTGCATGTTTGGTTAATAAGGGTCTATTCTGCTGTGGTGATTTCCATAAAAAGCTCCTCTGTTGAATATTTATACTCCATAATTTACAGTTTGGCTGTTAAGGAGACAAAGGCAAACACAAATTTGGTCCAGAAGTTCAAAGTTTGCCATCTGTTTTCCTATTGTATTTAGATACCAGCATGGATGACTCCAAACAAAATAAACAAATATACCAAAAGATACAATAGTAGTATATTTGATATCACTA
Organism: Dolichotis patagonum; assembly: GCA_004027295.1. NCBI lineage: Eukaryota > Metazoa > Chordata > Mammalia > Rodentia > Caviidae > Dolichotis > Dolichotis patagonum. The sequence goes on along the minus strand of PVJX010004410.1, from coordinate 9,075 downwards.
AGGAAAACAAAATGGGCCAAAACAGACTTGAACTTCTCCCTACAGAAAAAAGGGAAAAATATTTTTCTGACATCTCCTTAGCAAGGCAGCACTCTGGCTCTTGTTGATGGACAGAAATAGCAAACACCACAGTGTGCTAAGTCCCCCCAAGTCATCAAATTCACATTAAGAAACAGGTATCAGCCTCAAACATCTGACAGCGTGCAGTACCAACTTGAAATGCAATGTACCTTGGCAAAGCCCGTAACCTCAGTGCTCAAATTGAATCCTCAACGCCGGGAAACAGGTAGCACAGCAAATGGGCACAAAGATATGCCAGGACAGCTGGTTCCAGGGACAGAAAGAAGCCAATGGTAGATATTGTGAATCTCCATCTAGCGAGTATTTCATCAACTTTGCCCACTGAAAAGAAAAATAATTGGTCCGAAAGCTGTAATTGTATTATGTTTAATATTCATGGTTGGGCTTGGAGGACTGTTCCAACACTCCCTCTCTGCAGCCCCTCTCTAATGAAAATCACACCATAGGAGCCGGCTCTAGCCCGCCAATTAAAACAAAAGACACCAGAACCTTCCAAAGACTCCAGCAGAGGAGCATCCATCTGATGGGCAGGAAAACGTGCTGGAACTGAGAGGGAGGCACGCTCTGGTTGGTCCTGTGTTAAGAGCTTTGAATAACTTATTATAACACTTGCAGATGGAGTGAATGTACCATTTACGCCCTGCTCGCGCACTCTCGAACAGCAGGCAGTGTACCAGAAGCGCACCACAACTTTCTATTTGTCAGGCAGGAAGGAAGCTCGGCTCTTTAATTAGGGGTCACAACTCAGGACCTGCTTCCTATTGGCTTGGATTAAATAGTCCCATATAATAACAAGGCAAACTCTACTTGGTGGCAAACTGAAACCTATTTCAGACTCTGGCTTGGCAGTTTCATTAAGAAGGACCTGACCTTTGGCTATATTTCTATCCAGAAAATAAAGGGAACAAGCAATAAAGCATGCAAATATAGGTTTTTTTTAAATAACCAAATTAATCAAGAATGCTGGTATTTTTAAAAAAAAGAAAGAAATCAATACATGATTCTGTTTGATCTCATTGAACCTGAGCTATTAAAGGGGATTTAAAATACAACCTTACCTGCCAAAATCAATAGCTTTATCTATATAGCACTGATGCTGGCCTTTAATGAATGATTCACTTTAAGGAGCAACTAGAAAAACATGTATTTCAGGTAGACCTGTTTAGTCTCCTCCAACTAGGCTAAGCTTAGGGTACCCTGTGTTTTAAAGCTGTTTCTTTGAGGGGTAGAGTTCTCTGTCCACAGAACATAAAATCAACATGGTCAAGAGTAACCAGTCCTGTGGAATGGTCTCTGAATCTTCCTGGACCTCGGTTTTCTTGGCCAAGTCAGTACTAGATGGTCTTGAAAAGTCTTGTTAAGCCCTAAATACTGTGATCCACAACAAGGCAGTCTGTAGGACCATCTGTGAACCATGGTGTCATGGGTCCACTCAAACAACAATAAGGTACCTGCGATCCTAAGTTGGAAATACTGGAACTTTTAGTTAATTTTAATATTTAAAGTGTTTATCATATGAGTATTTCACATATTCATGTTGCACACAAAGACTTCAACACAAGTCTTTTATTTTCATGCACAAGACACTGTGCCTGACATCTGGAAGCTTAGTGTAGAATTCCTAGCATATCTTAATCAAAAAGCTGCAGGTAATCAGTGTGGTACTGGCAAAACACAGACATGTACATCAATAGAACTGAAATGAGTTTAGAGTAAACCCTCAAATTTATGGCCATTTGATTTTTAAGAATGGTGCTAATTCTGTGGGGGAAAGAATAGCCTCCAACAGATGGTGCTAAGACAACTGGATGTGCACATGCAAAACAATGACGCTGAACCTCTAGCTCACACAATATACAAATTCCTGCTGATCACACACTTCCGTGTGAGAACTGAAACTATAATACTCTCTGAAGAAAACACAGGAGTAAATGTTGTGACCCTGGGTTTGGAAATGGCTTCTTACATATGATACCAACAGCACACACAAGTGACAAAAGAAAAAACCAGATAAACCAAACTTCATCAATATTAAACACTTTTGTGCTTCAAAGGATACTACAGAGAATGTAAAAAGACAACCCACTGAGTGGGAGAAAATAACTTCAAATTATGTCTGCTAAAGGATACACACACATGCAAAATGATAAAAGAATACCCAATTAAAAATAGGATTTGGATAGACATCTCTCAAACAAGATACACAAATGGCAATAAGTACATGAAAGGATATCTAACACCATTAGCATCAGGGAAATGCAAATCAAAGCCACAAGGAGACACCACTCCACACTCATTAGGATGACCATCTCAGGGACAGTAAGAGCAAGTGTTGGTGAGGACATGGAGAAACTGGATCCCTTATAGTGCTGGTGTGCATGTAAAATGGCATGGCCGCTTTAGAAAACAGCCTGGCAACTTTCCAGATGGTTGTAACATAGAATTACCACATAGGCCAGCGATTCCACTCCTAAGTATATAAATCCTAGAGAACTGAAAATACACATACCCATAAAAACATATACATGGATTATAATAGCATTATACATGCGAGTCAGAAGGTGGAAACAAACCACATTCCATTAACTAATGAATGGATGAACAAAATGAACATGGTCTATCCACACAACAAGATATTATTTGACCATGAAAAGGAATGATGTACTGATTTATACTACCATGGGGTTTATCTTGAACACAGTAAGTCAAGTGGAGGAAGCCAGTCCCAAAGGATCATAATTGATTGTGTTTTATGAAATGTCCAGAACAGGTAAATCCACACAGATAGAAAGAAAATTAGTGGTTGCATAGAGCTGGACAGATTAGAGGAGACAGGCAATGACTGTTAATGAGTACAGAATTTCTATCTGGCGTGATGAATCTATTCTAAAACTGACTGTGAATCTATTGTATATAAATTATATCTCAACAAGAATATAAATACAGTGAAAAGGTAAAGCAAAAAAAAATACAAATAAGACTATGGTTATGAGTGTGTAAACTTATCCCACTAAAGACACTAAACTGTACAATTTAAATTGCTGAATTATATGGTATATGAAGTCTAACTCAATAAAGCTGCTAAAAGTAGAAAATAAACAGAACAGGGAAAGGGCTGCAGGATTTACTAGTTCAGTGAATGATGCATTAGGGTTACCTTTAGTAAGCTAGCTAAAGCAGCAGCCCTTGGCACCAACTCTTACCCTGATTCTCCCCAGCAGGGCACAGTAAGTGGCTCTATCCTAGACCCTTGATGCCATGGGTGGGGTGAGCAGACCACAGGTGGGAAGGCCCAGAGCAGCAGAACAGGAAGGAGCCTCATGCAGCATAGCCCTTGACTGCCAACTACAGCTAGTTAAATTGTGGACAAGAAAGTTGTCCATTCTGGCCAAGACAGAGGAAGCCCAGCGCTGCCTCTCTCATGCTAGTGATGGTCACCTATGAATGAAGTAGGAAAACCAGACTGCTGGGGACTACAGTGAGCAGCCCCAGTGACGGGCACAGTGGAGTGTCCCATAGGGGAAGCACAGTGCAGGGAAGCATTTCCCTCTCTCCTGTTCTCTTTTACAGCTTCACCCAGTAGGAAAGGCTGCCCTACACCTTACAGTGGTGCTAGATGTGGTGTGGGAGGGAAACCTTACCTTTCTGACTAGAGGAACCAGCGAAAGGGGCCCCCACAGTTTAGAGAGTGGGTGTGGGAGTCCGTGGGGATTTCTCCTCTCTTCTTTTGTGGCTCTACCTCAAGAATGGTTCTCAGTCACAGAGCTGTGGTGACGCTGATGTGAGCAGGTAAACTCTGATAGAAACTCCATCTTTTGACCAGAGGACCAGGGAAAGGGGCCCCCAAGTGCTGGAAAGTGTAAGGACTAAGAAAGGAGGAGGGAAAAGGGGATCCTAGAGCACTGTGTGAGCATGCATGAGTCCCAGGCTCCTCCTTGAGTGTGCATGAAAGAGCCAAACTGGGTTGGCAAAGGCTTTGAGAACTGAGGATGAAACCACTGCTGACCTTCACATCAAGTGCTACGTGGCTTAAGCACAGGCCACGCCCAGAGCACAGCAGGCTCTGACAATCGGGCTATACTAGGGGGACCACCCACAGAAAGCAGGATGGGGTGTACAGTGTTAATCTAACCAGTGATTGCCTGATTAAAAAAAAATGACCCTTCTCTTGAGAATTACATAACAGGACCCAACGTATATAGCATACTCACGATGTCTAGGATACAATCCAAAACTACTTGACATACCTCTAACTAAATGAAATGGGGAAATGTGACCCACTGTCAAGGGAAAAACAAGATGTCAACCCTAATGATCTGGGGAATCACTGACTGTACCTATCTTCCGTGAGAGGAGGGTAGAATGAGGAAGCCAGTTTCTTCTCAATAGAGAAATAAGAACCTAATAGAAAATTTGAACCAAAAAATAAAAAATCTAAAACTAATTGATGGATGGGCTCAACAACCCAGTGAAAATGACACAGGAAACAGTGAACCTCAAGATGGATCAGCAGAAATTAGGACGGTTCTGAAAGACAAGTGATCTGCTGGACAAGTTCAGAAGGTCTAACACTGGTCACTGAAGTCTCACAAGGAGAGGAGGATGAGCCCATTGAGGGAAAACTACAGGAAGAAATAATGACCAGAACATTTCTCAGATTTGGTGGAAGACATTTAAATTTAGATTCCAAACTTCAATTTAGAATTTAAGAAAAAACAAAGTTCTGCAGATTTTTTCTTGATAACTCAAACTTTTCATAAATGCCCTAATTCCTAAGCGATTAGTTAATTAACTAATTCATCTTGCCTTCAGTTAGCACTCTTCATTTAATACCACAGACTATGAAAGGATCATTATTGTATGTCATGTTTAAAAATGCTGCCAATTAATTTTATGATGCCACTGAAAAATGACATGTTCTGATATTACATACGCGAAAAATATTAAAATAAAAATAAAATAAAAAAGTTTACCTGGGAGTAAGGACAAAACATGTCAGGCAGCGCTGAGCTGGATGCAGACACCCTGTGAACACGGTGGACATCCACCCTGACACCTAGTACTTCTCTAACACTTCTCCTTGCCCTTCCTTTGTAATGTAGCAACAAAGACAAAAAACTCACGGATCTAAATTGGTAACACTCTGGGCAAAGCCTGTTGACAACACACCACAGCAATCTAACAACCACTCAAGTTTCTATCATAATTGTCTTCCTATTCTCTGGCAGAGTCTATTTATCCTCTGTTTTTTCTTTTTGTTGCGTTGGTTTATGGAAAAGGTAACAGGCTAAGTATTTTTCAATTTTTTACTGAAGTCTATTTTTCTCCTCAAAATAAAACTTAGTATTCTACTCATGTTTGCAAACTACTAAAACTGCTTTCCTTAAAGCAGTTTAATAAAAGTTTAATAAAAGATTATTGGCTGGGGATTTAGCTCAGCGGCATAAGTGCCTGGTTGGCAAATGCGAGGTTGTGAGTTTGATCCTCGGCACCAAAAAAAAAAAAAAAAAAGAAAAGATTATTTACTTTTGTCTTAACCTGAGACAGTTTTATGTATCTTTAAAGTTTTTTTTCAGGGCTCAGGACATAGCTCAGTGGTAGAGCGCTTGCTACACAAAGCCCTGAGTTTAATTCCCAGTACCACAAACAAACAAACAAAAAAGCAAGACAGTTCATTTCATTTAAAAAAAGTTCATTTCATTCTCAAGCTATTTATAGAGTACTAAGAGAATGCTGTAGAAATTGAGTTGTTTTGTTTTGTTTAAAAAAGGATTAGATGGTTCCAGAGTTCTTAAAGATTTATCCATCAGTAAGTGACAGCCAAGGACGTAGTTCTCACAGCATCTGACCTCTTACTCCTGAAATAAAGCATAAGCTTATAGGCCTGGCAGTGCATCTCTAATAAGAGCTTACTCATCATAGTAGAAAACCTTTGGGGGAAGGCTTCCTTCTCCCACATTTAAAAGTCTAGATTCCTTTTTCCAGATGTACAAGTTTTATTTAAAATAAAACATTTTTAATCCAAGTATTTCAAGTGCCTATGCAGACCCTACTTGATTTGTGAAGTTTTCTTACACATCAAGCTAGTCCCATGTGCCAGCATCGGTCAGAGTGCTAGGACTAGCCTTAATTGACACTTTGGACACCCTAATCCCAACTCTTAAATCACTAGTCTGTTATTTTCATCCACAGAGATAAAGGTCTTTTTAAAAACATAATACTGGGCTACTAATAAAGTCAGCATGGCCAAATGTGGTCTTCACAAGGACCAAAGAGACCTCTCACTGTGGGCCTGTAGCTCTTCTGGCAGCAGGGGCGTGAGGAGGCAGCCTGCTCCAGAGCAGGACACCTGTACTGAGACTCACAGGTCTCCCAGCTGACAGCTCACTATTCAGCTGACTGTGGTCATGACATCCTAGTGGTAACTCTTCCTAGAGCTAACTGAGCTAAGGTATGCAGAAAGCAGAGCTCTCTTCTCTGGAATATTTTTGGTTTTCTGCGAGCAAGCCTCTCCATGGCTGAACACCTAAGTGCTCACCCTGCAAACAAACTCTGGGGTGCAATCTACAGTCCCAAACCTTTCCAGATGGCTGTCTCCAGGAGCCCTCTACAGTTGCCCTTCTTGAAAACAAGTAGCTGCTAAACCCACATATGTAGATCCTATCAGATTAGCTTGGAGCACACTGATCTGTTTCATTTGTTGAGCCAGATGTGGGGGCCATTGTACCAAGCCTGGAAAAATGACCTGCACACAAACTGAGCTCAGAGTTCCATTCCCAGGCATCTTCTCATGCCTCAGCCATGTGAGGTACCCTTGAGAAAAAAATGATCAATTACTTTCCCTCAAAAACCCCATACTCACATTATCTTTTTGCTCTAAGTGGGAGGTGAGAAGATAAGAGAACGAGGTAAAGGTCAGGTGTTGAAAATATTACTTGATAAAATAATTATTTTTGCAAACTGCTGCACTGGTGGGACACAGGTCTGGGATTTGGCACGGAGGAGGGCCTGCCTTGAGCTGATACCCACCACTGAGCAGCTCACCACCTGCAGCCCAGGGCTGGGCCCAGGGGAGCAGTGCCAGCAGACCCTGGCCTCCAGCCATGCTGCTCTCTTCAGGGCACTGGATCAGACGCTGCAGATAACCAGCCAAAAATAAATAAATAAATGGCAGAAAGAAAGAAAAGAAAAAGAAAAGGGAAGGGGGGCGGGGAGGAAAAACCTGAAATTTGGATTTGGAGGGTCTTTTCAAACACTTTAATCCTTTCGTGCTGATGGTTCCTGGAGCGTCCAGGCCTGGCACTGAACCCTGCATCGGGAAAATGTGACTCCCTAAGCCAGTGTGTTAAAGAGAAGGCTGCTAATCAGCTAAATAGAAACTGGAATCTGTTCACATCAAGTCTCTTTTTCCTGCATCACCAGAGGGACACCATAGTGTTCTGAAACACACTCTTGACATCATTTGGCAAGCAACCCTATTTTGTTGAACATGATTCATCCCTTAGGTTATTGTTTTTAATATTAGAAAGTGAGCTTTTAAATGCCAAACAAATTTTGCAGCAGGGAGACAAAAGATATTCCAAGTGGTCTCACTGGACCCTCTACCAACTGTGTCCACCAACTGGCCTAAAAGAAAACCATCCCGTGGTGCTTCAGAAATGAAGCAGAGACACAGTTAGATCCAACTATTACCTAATGCAAGGCTCTGTTCTCCAAGTTTGGGGTGCAGCAAGAGCTGAACTCAGGTGGGTAAAGCTCCAGCGTGAGAAGTGGGGAATGCATACGGCAGAGACCAGTTAGCACTCTGGAAGCTGGTAGGCCAAGCATCCAAAGAAGTGCAGTACCACCCAGTGCTGCCTTTTTGACTCAGACATACCTCCTGTCCATGTTGCCACTGACCATGAGGTTGGAGGGGCTGTCCCTGAGGTTGATGCAAGTGAAGTCACCAAGTGCATTACCCAACTTCGAGAGGCAGCGTTCTGCTTCCAGGCTGTATACCAAGATCTGAGAGAGGAGAAAAAACAACGTGGGTACTCAAGTCCATACACCAGACCAATATGAAATGCTTGTGGCTTCCCCATCATACAAAGCATAAGCATTCCACTCTGCCTCTGGCTAAAGAAAATGTTCTGCACCTATACTGATAGTGTAGGGATGTGGCCATTAGAATGACAAAAAAGAAATGCAAAAAATGACAGAGGAAAACCCAAAGAGTTCCTCAGGTTAAGGTGCAAACAGGCTTATAGTACACAAAGGAAAAACACCAAATGGGAAACTAGGAAGCTGTTGCTGTTGTTACTGTGGTACTGGGGATGGAATCTAGGGCCTTGTGCATACCATGCAAAAGCTCTGCCAGAGCTATCTAGCCCCAGTTCATGTACTGCAATTCTTTTTTAACAGAAAGGGGGGTGGGAAAGAATGAAGGATCACTGATTACATCTGACTTGGAATTAATGGGAATGCTAAGAAGTGATCAGGAGGCTTGTAGATCACCAGGGGTTGGGGAATGGGACTCTCTTCCCATATATATACCACAGATGGACAAGGATGAACAGTGCATCCAGGAGGATGACTCATAGTTAAGCATCAGATGATTTCTTTAAAAAACTCCAAACCAAACTCTTCCTGCTCTCCTTTGTTAACTGGAGGAAGCTCTGTCCCTTAAGGTGTGAAAGCAAGGAAGAAGGAGCCATCAACCTCTAGACAATGTATTTGTCATCTTCAACCACTTCAGATCCTTCTCTCCAGCAAAGGGAGTGGGTGGAAATAAAGAATGAGCACTACAGATTAGGCCTTTTTTTTTTTAATTTAAAGAGGAAAAAAACAAAACAAAATAAAACAGAATAAAGGGTAGCGACAATACAGTATTTCAAGGAAAAAAGGAGGAGTACAACAGCAATAAAACCTAAGAAATTATTACTTGACTAATTACATACTGACTTCTTTGAAATAGTTGTTCTAATTACAAAGTTAAAACATGTAAAGTAGACATTC